>CAUYRH010148984.1:0-37327 GCA_963574655.1 Perodicticus potto
TCATTGTTGTTTGGCGGGCCCGGGCTGGATTCGAACCCGCCTGCTCAGGTGTACATGGCTGGTGCCTTAGCCCATTGAGCCACAGGCGTGGAGCCTCCCCATTTTGCTTTTAAGAAAAGCCAAGGACTGGACTGGTCACAGTGACTCAAATCTGCAATCCCAGCACTTTGGGAGGCCGAGGGGGAGAGGACAGCTTGAGCCCAGAAGTTGGATGTTGCAGTAAGCTGAGTGCAGTGGCCTGTCTCTTAAGAAAAAAAAGAGTCCTTACACACTTGCAAGACCCCATGCCTGGCCCCTGCTTACTTCTCCAGTGTCATCTTGTCCCAGTTGTTCATTCTACTCAACGCGTGTTATGCTCCTGTGGTGTCTCAGAAGTTGCCCGTTTTTCCTAATGTTTCTTCTGGATTTTTTTTTTTTTTAAGACAGAGTCTCATTCTGTTACCCTGGGTAGAGTGCCCTGGCTTAGCTCAAGCAACCTCAAACTCCCAGGCTCAAGCAATCCTCTTGCTTCAGCCTCCCCAATAGCTGGGAGTATAAGCTCCTGCCCCAATATCTGGCTATTTGTTTTTAGAGACAGGGTCTCACTCTTGCTCAAGCTGGTCTCATACCCATGAGCTCAAGCAATCCATCTGCCTCATCCTCCCAGAATTCTAGAACTATTTTTTTTTAATTTTTTTGAAACAGAGTATCATTTTTTTGCCCTGGGTAAAGTGCCATGGCATCATCACAGCTGACCTCAAACTCTTGGACTCCAGCTATCCTCTTGTTTCAGCGTCCCCAGTAGCTGAGACTACAGGTGCCCACCACAACACCCAGCTAGTTTTTCCATTTTTAGTAGAGACAGGGTCTTGCTCTTGTTCAGGCTGGTCTCGAACTCCTGAGCTCCAGCAATCCACCCGCCTTGGCCTCCCAGAGTGCTGAGATTACAGACGGCAGCCATTGCACCAGACCCTTCTGGACCTTCTAGAGTCAGGTTCCTTTTGTCACTCAGGTCTCAGACCAAATGTTGCTTCCTCAGGGAGGCTGACCCTGAACAATGCTATCTAAAGTGGCATCCTCCTAGACATACTCTGTCTTATTATCTGTTGATTACTTTCATGGCCCTTATCAACCTGATATTTTCTTGTTTATTTATTTGTTCACTATTCATGTCCTCCGCTAGAATTTAAATTCCTTAAGGGCAAGGACTTTGCTTTGAATAATCCCACAAAGAAGGAACTCAATGAGTACTTGCTTTAAGTACAGGAATAAATGAATTAATTAATGAATGACCTCTTACCAAAGATGAACTAAGGTAATGGAATGAGTCTGGACTACAAACATTTCTTTTATGATCAGCCGTGGGAGATGCTGATGGATAGAAAATAAATCAAATATAGAGTTTTTTTTGCCCATTAAAAATTGCCTGCAATCTTAAACAAGCACAGTCAGCTAACCCTAATAGAAACGTTTTTTGAGACAGAGTCTCACTGTGTTACCCTCAGTAGAGTGCCATGGTGTCACAGCTCATAGCAACCTCAAACGCTTGAGGTTGAGCTCAAGCAATCCCCTTGCCTCAGCTTCCTAAGTAGTTGTGATAACACTGGGCGTTTTTAGAGACCAGGTCCAGGTCCTGGTCTTGCTCAGGCTGGTCCTGAACTCCTGAGCTCAAGCAACCCACCTGCCTTGGCCTCCCAGAGTGCTAGGTTTACAGGAGTGAGCCACCATAACCGGTCCCCTAATAGAAACTTTAAAGAAGTGTTATGGTCTCATTAAAATGTGTTGTTTTGAACGGGGAAATTGAAAACATTTCCTAGATCCAAATTTAGTTTCACAGTTCAATAAACAATAAACTTGGGCATTTACTATAGTACAGAGCATTGAGCATGTAGAAATGAATAAGACTTAGTCCCTGTCCTTCCTCTGGGAGCACTCAATCTAGCAGAGGAGTCAGCCTCAGAAAGAGAAATTAGTCTGTAAGGTGGTGAGTATGGAAGTAGCCAGGGCGAAATATGCTAAAAGGTCAGAGGAGGAAGGAACTGGATCCACCCAAAGAGGGTGGAGCAGACTTAGAGGATCTGCCTGTGAACTGTGTCCTGGAGGTGGGTGGGTAGCCTGAAAAGGCTAGGATAGGTGAAGGCAGAACTGGAAGTATCAGCAAGAAGATTTGAATGGTTGCTGCAGCGGATCATGACACCTTATACAGGGAAGCAGAAATGCAGCCTGGAGAGCAAGTTTGGGATCTTTAGCAGGTGTTGAAGCCATGGAGCTCAGAAGGGCTCCCAGGCAAAGCATCTCGCAGGAAGGGAAGAAGAAAAGATCCAACCCCGAGTGGAGCCCAAGTGAAGCAAGAGAACTGGCTGAGTGGACTTTAGGGAGAGAAGAAAGAAGACAGAGCCAGGAAGACACACTCTTTATGAAAGCCAGGATTTCAAGGGCATATAGAAGAAACAGAACCAGCAAAAGAGTGGTCAGAGAAATAAGAACTGGAATTTGGAGAGCATCACCTCCCAGAATCCAAGGCTCCCCTTGTCAGAGGGTTTTCCCACAGTCCTGTTCATGACCCCCATTCTGTGACTTGCTGCTCATTCAAAAGCTGTCCATCCCACTAGACAGGAAGGTCCATGAGGGTCTGACTTGTTTGTTTGTTGTTTGTTTTTGAGATCAAGCATCAGTCTGTCATCCTGGGTAGACTGCTGAGTGCTGTGGCATCATAACTCACAATAACCTCAAACTCCTGGGTTCAAGCAATCCTCTTGCCTTAGCCTCCCAAGTAGGTGGGACTACAGGTGCCCACCACAATACCCAGATAGGTTTTTTTTTTCTTTCTATTTTTAGTAGAGACAGGGTCTTGCTTTGTTCAGGCTGGTCTTGAACTCCTGAGCTCAAGCAATCCACTCACCTCAGTCTCTCAAACTGCTAGGATTACAGATGTGAGCCACTATGCCCAGCTTGACTTGTTTATTCCATATGTATATCCCACATCTAGACCAGGTCTTTTTGCCTAGTAGAATGCACATATGGATAAATGAATAAATATGTATTTTCAAATTAGGCAGAGAGCTGAAAAACTTAAAAGGTATGAAAAAGGCCCTGGGTTTGGCAATTAGAAGACAAAGGTGATGTTTAAGAAACCAATTTTAGGGATGATGATAGTAAAAATACCCATGTCACATGGTTGTTCTGAGAATTAGATAAGCTAATATATATGAATGTTTACCCAAGTGCCTGGATATAGTTTGGGCTTAACAAATGTTACTGTCATTCCCTCTAGTTTTCACTTTCAGAAAGAACTAATTCTGTTTATAACTTATTTATTTATTTATTTTTTGAGACAGGATCTCATTCTGTCACCTAGGCTGGAGTGCAATGGCAAGATCATAGTTCACTGTAACCCTAAATTCCTGAGCTCAAGTGATCATCCTGCCTCAGCCTCCTGAGTAGCTGGAGCTGCAGGTGTGTGCCAGCATTCCTGGCTAATTTTTTTATTTTTTATTTTTTGTAGAGATGGGATCTCACTATCTTCTCAGGCTGGTCTTGAATAGTTGGTCTTGAACTCCTGGCCTCAAGTGATCTTCCTTCCTTGTCCTCCCAAATTGCTAGGATTATAGGCATATAAGCCATCCCACCTGGCCCTCAGCTAATTCTTGATATTGGTATTGTGTCTAACAGAGTTTTTCACTATCCTTCCAAGATATACCAGAGATTTATGGCCTTAAAAACAACAGCAGCTAGGGCTGCGCCTGTGCCTCAAAGGAGTAGGGCACTGGCCCCATATACCGGAGGTCCAGCATTCAAACCCAGCCCTGGCCAAAAACTGCAAAAAAAACAAACAACAAACAAACAAACCCAAAAAACCCCACAACTACAAAGTACCATTTTATGAAATAGCTGTACCAGAATCCAGTGAAATGAGATTTGGCTGTCAAATCTAGCTATGGGGTGGGAGCCTGGAAAACTTCTAGGGGACCAGAAGATGGAGTGAAGTCTCCTTTCCTATTAAGGAGACTCATAGAATGAAGGCAGCTGCAGCCAGTACCGGTGTTCTGTTCCTAAAGCTGTGATTGTGTCAGTCAACTAATCCAATGAAGCCTGAGAAGTAGAAAGAGGTTGCAGGTAGATAAGGTCCTTGAAGTCGTGAAAACATTGGATGGAAAGCCTGGAGATCCGGTTTTTGTAGAGAATGGATGGTGGTGCAGGACAGGTGGTGCCACGACCTGCTGCCTTAGCCCTGGCGGTGTTGATGCTGCGTTGGCTGGAGGAACCAGCTGGAAAGGTGAGACACCTGCTGGGGAGACACTGGTGCCTTGCTGTCTCCTCATGTGAGATTCCAGGGCCTGAGAGTTCCTGCACCTTGCCGCTGATTGGACAACTGGCTGTAACTGATGAAGACCTAGGCCCTAAAAGTCAACATTGAGTTGTGGCAAAACAACCCCCTGCGACTATATAAACCCCCAGAGCAGAGAGCCCAACAACAGACCTCAAAGAGGGAGCAGAGAGCTTGTTCCCCTCCTGCGTTCTCTCTGCCAGGACCTTTGGTTTTTATAAGTTGTAATGTTTGTTTCTGTGAACAAACTCTGTCTTACCTCTGATCCTGTGGTCTGTGGATTCATTCTTCGAATTCCCGAAACCAAGAACCTGACTCCGGTATCAGGGGGATTGCCATGATGTGTGTCTCAGTCTTCTCACTTGAAGAATGAGAAGACTACATGAGCCTCAAGGCCTCCTGCAGGAGCTTGTTTGCAAAAATGGCCACAATTTCTCCCACCTCTCCATGTTAGCCCTTTTGGCTACAGAGTTTCACTTTTTTCCTCTCAAGAGGTAGAATCCATTTCTCTACCCCTTGAATCTATGCTAACCTAACCCTGTAACTTTCTTTGATCTATAGATTGCAGGAAAGTGGCATTATGTTTGAGTAAAAGCATTAAGAGGTTTTGCAGCATCCACCATCACTCTTGGAATGATGCTATGGCCATGTGAACAAGCCTGAACTAGCTTCCTCGAGGATGACAGATTATGCAGAAAGAGAGGGCTCAGCCAACAGCCAGCACCACCCACCAGAGATGTGAGTTAGGTCATTTTAGACCATCCACCCCCAGGTGAGTCACCTGATGAACACAATCACATCAGTGATCCCCGTAAGACCAAACAGAACTGCTTAGCTGAACCCAGCCAAAATCGCTGATCCATAAAATTGTGAGCAAAAAATATGGTTGCTGCTTTAATCCCTCAGTGGTTGTTTGTTACACAGGAATAGATAGCTGATACAGCCCTTGATCTAGCTGGCATTCTAGAAACTGATGTTATTACTCTTAAAAAGGAATCAGACTGTATGATCTTTTAGTTGTGTTAGAGTTTGCTGCAGAGAACTGGAACAAAGTGACCATTTCCTCCTCTTTTCCCTACACTTGGAAGAGCTTTTTCTTGTAGCACTCTTATACATGGACTCACTGGAGTTTAGAGCTCTGCCGCCCTCTCTCCCCGTTAGAACTGAGTGTGGAAGCTGGGCACGATGGCTCATATCCATAATCCTAGGAATCTGGGAAGCCAAGGCAAGAGGATTACTTGAGGTCAGGAGTTTGAAACCATGAGACCCCATCTTTATAATAAAATAGAAAAATTAGCCAGGGGTGACGGCACATGCCTATAGTCTCAGCTATTCAGGAGGCTGAGGCAGGAGGATCCCTGGAGCCCAGGAGTCTGAGGTTACAATGACCTATAATGATGTTACTGTACTCTAGCCTGAGCATCAGAGTGAGACCCCCTCTCAAAACAACAACAACAACAAAACACCTTGGCCATACACTAACAGGACTAGAAGTGGCTGGGATCGACTCAGTGGTCCTTTCTTCTGAGTCACTGTGTTGTCAGTTCCCATTGCCTGCTCCAGGGTACTTTCGTTCATTCAATTAGTCAAAACCTCTGAACAGCTGCTATGTGCCAGGCCCTGCATGGGAAGGGGTATGCTCAGGGGGAGGTCTGGATTGGAGTGGATGTATGATGAGGACCTGAATGGGTTTGCTCAGCAACGGGCTCACCTGTCACTCTCTCCACAGCTTGCCTGTGGTATCTCAACACATGAATGTAGCCCTCCCCAGAAGTGGCCCCATCCAGAAAGGCAGAGAATTTCAGAGCTAAGGGAACTTTTAAGGTCAAGTTAGTCCAACTTTTTTTTTTTTTAATTATACATATTAGGTGGTGCCTATAGCTCAAGCGGCTAAGGTGCCAGCCACATACACCAGAGCTGGCGGGTTCGAATCTGGCTTGGGCCTGCCAAACAATGACAACTACACCCCCAAAATAGCCTGGTGTTGTGGTGGGCACCTGCAGTCCCAGCTACTCAGGAGGTTGAGGCAAGTGACTCACTTAAGCCCAGGAGTTGAAGGTTGCTGTGAGCTGTGACGCCATGGTACTCTACCCAGGGCAATAGCTTGAGGCTCTATCTCAAAACTAATAATAATAATAATAATAATAATAATAATAATAATAATAATAATAATGATTATACATGTGAGGAAACCATGAGGTCAGACAATTAAGTTCACATACTCGCCCTAGAAAAAGTGCTGCATACCTCATTGCCGAGTATCGCTATGGTCACCCTTGATGTACTCCCCTTGGTCATTTGGTGACTGTAGTGACTTTCAGCGATGAGGTAGGTAGCACCTTTTCTAGGATGAGTTTGCAAACTTCAATTGTCAGACTTTGTACGACGACAGCTCTTATGGCCACTCCAGAAAAAGAGTTCCAAAATTGGAACTAGGTCCTGGTGGTGGCTCACAGCTTCCAAAGAGGAGCACTTGGAAGGTGGCTGCAGTGATACTCAGTGATGGGGTATGTAGCACTTTTTCAAGGATGACTCCATGAACTTAATTGTCCAAACTTGTAAGTCCTAAGAAGTTAAGGAACAGAGGTAGTTGTGGTAACATGAAGCCCAGAATTTAGACCTCTTAGTGCCCAATCTGGAGCTGTCTCTATTACATGAAAAGACTTACCCCAGCACTCACTCCTTCATTCCTCCTGACTCCCCAACTTGCCACCCGTCCTTCTTTGCTTTGTACTTCAGGCATGGAACTAGTTCTCTCTTCTGGTTTGAGGTTCAGAAATGACCTGAGGAATCTTTCCTCAGATAAATCTTTGCTCAATCACACAATGATGATGTTCTAAGTACAACAATAGAAATTCAAAAAATATTTATCAGGGACCAGGCTCTGCCTTGGTTTGGGGAATACAGTAAAGAAGAGAGACAAGGAATCTACCTGTGGGGAATTAACAGTCCTGAGGGAGGAAGGGAAAACAACACACAAGGGAAAAAATGGGATAATTAGAGGCTGATGTCATAAAACATGAAGAGGATGATGGAAACGAGGTGACAGGGCTGAAGAATGCATGGTGATCTCTTGGAGGACACAACACCTGAGCTGAGCCCTGATTGGTGAGAACCCTGTAACTCTTCAAGAAAGGAAGAAAAAGGCAGGGTGCAGTGGCTCACACCTGTAATCCCAGCACTTGAGAGGCTCAGGCGGGTGGATTGCTTGAGCTCACAAGTTCGAGACCAGCCTGAGCCAGAGCAAGATCTTGTCTGTAAAAATAGCAGCGTTGTGGTAGGTGCCTGTAATCCCAGCTATTTGGGGGGCTGAGGCAAGAGAAGAGCTTAAGCCCAAGAATTTGAGGTTGCTGTGAGCTGTGACACCACAGCGCTCTACCGAGGGCAACAAAGTAAGACTGTCTCAAAAAAAAGAAGAAAAAAAAAAAAAAGGAAGGAAGAAAGCAAAGGCCCCAATGAGGGGAGGTACAGCCTTACCCCCATGCATTTGAGGGAATACATGAGAAGATTCTAAGCTTTACAGTTTTAAAAAGATCTATTAACTGCTTCAGTAGAAAATGGATGTTGAGGGTTGAAAGTGAAAAGGAGAAGGCGGCTTACTGAATGCCAACGCCATGTGAGATACTTTATATATTTTAGCTCAGTCCTCTCAATACTTCAGCATAGTTCCTTCCCATATGCCCATTCTTCGTGGACAAGGAGGGAGATTAGTAGGGATAAAGGAATTTGTCCAAGCCAGACCCTTCCCCGTGTAGCTCACAGCCTTCCTAAGATAGCTGGCCCAAGCCTATGCTAATAACTTTTTCTGTTTATCAGTATATTTTAAATCATGAAATTTTAGAGCTGAATGATAAAGATAGGAATTTTCTTGAAGGCAGGACTTGTGTCTTACTCATCTTGCCATTTGGTTGTGGCAAAATTTCGGACACATAGTATGTGCTAAGGTGATGAATAAATGAAAGAATGAATGAATGGATTCTGGTCATGAGAGGTTCTCTGAACCACTCTCTACTTCAGGCCTACTGCTTTCTTTTTTAATTTTAGTCTTAATATTTTTATACTTTTTTTATTGTTGGGGATTCATTGAGAGTACAGAGAACCAGGTTACACTGATTGTATTTGTTAGGTAAAGTCCCTATTATAATTATGTCCTGCTTCCAAGAGGTGTGTCATACACTGTGACCCCCAACTCCCTTCTTTCCTTCCCTCTCTCTGCTCCCCCATTCCCCCAAACCCACCATGTACTGGGTCATCGATTGTCCTCATATTAGAATTGAGTACATTGGGTTCTTGCTTCTCCATTCTTGTGATGCTTTACTAAGAAGAATGTTTTTCAACTCCACCCAGGTTAATACAAAAGATGTAAAGTCTCTATCTTTTTTTTTGTGGCTAAATAGTATTCCATGGTATACATATACCACAGCTTGTTAATCCATTCCTAGGTTGGTGGGCATTTGGGTTTTTCCACGGTTTGGCAATTTTGGCAATTGTAAACTGAGCTGCAATAAACAGTCTAGTTCAAATGTCCTTATGATCAAATGATTTTTTTTCTTCTAGGTAGATGCCCAGTAAAGAGATTGCATGATTAAATGGGAGGTCTAGTTTGAGTTCTTTAAGGATTCTCCATACTTCATTCCAAAAAGGTTGTATTAGTTTGCAGTCCCATCAGCAGTGTAAAAGTGTTCCCTACTCACCACATTCATGCCAGTATCTGCAATTTTGAGATTTTGTGTTGTGGGCCATTTTCACTGGGAGTTAGATGATATCTTAGGGTGGTTTTGATTTGCATTTCAATGACAATTAGGGACGATGAGCATTTTTTCCATGTGTTTGTTAGTCATTTGTCTATCTTCTTTAGAGAAAGTTCTATTCATGCCTCTTGTCCATTGATATAAGAGATTGTTAGTTAGTTTGTTTTTTTATTATTGGGGATTCATTGAGGATACAAAGAACCAGGTTACATTGATTGTATTTGTTAGGTAAAGTCCCTCTTATAATTGTGTCCCATCCCCAAAAGGTGTGTCACACACCATGACCCCCCCACCCCCTCCCTCCTTTCCTCTCTCTGCTCTCTCCATCTCCCACCCTCCACCATGTACTAGGTCATTAACTGTCTTCATATCAGAATTGAGGACATAGGATTCTTGCTTCTCCATTCTGGTGATTCTTTCATGTTGATTAATTTGAGTTCTCTGTGGATCCTAGTTATCAAGCTTTTATCTGATTCATAATATGCAAATATCATTTCCCATTCTGATGGTTGTCTATTTGCTTTGCTTGTTGTCTCCTTAGCTGTACAGGAGACAACATATTCAATTTAATTAAGTCCCATTTTTTAATTTTTGTTGTTTTTGCAATTGCCATTGCAGTCTTCTTAAAGTCTTTCTCCAGTCCAATAGTTTCAAGTGTTTTCCCCACAGCTTTTTTGAGGATTTTTATTGTTTCATGACTTAAATTTAAATCTTTTATCCATTTGAAGCAATTTTAGTGAGTGGAGAAAAGTACAAGTCCAGTTTCAGTCTTTTACATGTGATTATTCAGTTCTTCCAACACCATTTATTGAATAAGGATTCTTTCCCCTACTGTATGTTCTTGTTTCGTTTATTAAAGATTAGCTGGCTGTAAGATGTTCATTTCATTTCATGGTTTTCTATTCAGTTCCAGATGTCTATGTCTCTATTTTTGTGCTAATACCATGCTGTTTTGATCACTATGGCCTTGCAGTACAGCCTAAAGTCTGGTAGGCTGATGCCCCAGTTTTGTTTTTATTACTAAGAATTGCCTTGGATATACAGAGTTTTTTTCTGGTTCCATACAAAATGAAGAATTATTTTTTTCCACATCTTGAAAGTATGATGTAGGTATTTTAATGCAGATTGCATTGAATCTGTAGATTATTATGGGAAGTAAAGACATTTTCACAATGTTGATTCTTCTCAGCCATGAGCATGGCATGTTCTTCCATTTGTTAATATCTTCTGCTATTTCTTTTCTTAGGGTTACGTAATTTTCTTTATAGAGGTCCTGCACCTCTTTTGTTAAATATATTCCTAGGTATTTCATTTTCTTTGAAGCTACTGAGAAGGGAATTATGTCCTTGATTAGCTTCTCATCTTGGTTGTTATTGGCTACAAAGGCTTCTGATTTGTGGATATTGATTTTATATCCTGAGACAATCCTGTAGTTTTTGATCACTTCCAGGAGTTCTGTTGTTGAGTCTTTGGGGTTCTCTAAGTATAACATCATATCATTGGCAAAGAGAGAGAGTTTGACCTCCTCTGTACCCATTTGGATGCCCTTTATTTCCTTCTCTTGCCTGATTGTATTGGCTAGAACTTCCAGCACTATGTTGAATAGTAGTGTGATAGAGGACAGCCTTGTCTAGTTCCTGTTTTAAGTGGAAAAGCTTCCAGTTTTACTCCATTCAGTATAATCTTAGCTGTGAGTTTGTTGTAGATGTCTTTAATCCATTTAAGAAATGTGCCACCTATCCCTATTTTCTTCAGAGTTCTAATGAGAAAAGGATTCTGGCTTGGCACCTGTAGCTCAGTGAGTAGGGTGCTAGCCACATACACCATGGCTGGTGGGTTTGAGTCTGGCCCGGGCCTGCTAAACAACAATGACAGCTGCAACCAAAAGAATAGCCGGGCATTGTGGCGAGCACCTGTAGTCTCAGCTACTCAGGAGGTTGAGGCAAGAGAATCGCTTAAGCCCAAGAGTTTGAGGTTGCTGTGAGCTGTGACACCATGGCACCCTACCAAGGGCAGCATAGTGAGACTCCGTCTCAAAAAAAAAAAGAAAGAAAGAAAGAAAAGGATGCTGAATTTTATCAAATGTTTTTTCTGTGTCTATTAAGAGGATAATAGGGTCTTTGGTTTTGCTTCTGTTGATATGGTGAATTACATTTATGGACTTCTGTATATTAAATCAGCCTTGTATCCCTAAGATGAAACCTACTTGATAGTGATGAATGATTTTTTTAATTCATAGCTATGATTTATTGGCTAGAATTTTATTGAGAATTTTTGCATATATATTTATTAGTGAAATTGGTCTGAAATTCTCCTTTGTAGTTGGGTCTTTTCCTAGTTTTGGTATCAGGGTGATGTTTGCTTCATAGGATGTGTTGGGGAAGATTCGTTCCTTCTCAATTTTTTGGAATAATTTCTACAGTATGGGCATACGCTCTTCTTTCAAGGTTTGATAAAATTCTGGTGTGAAGCCATCTGGATAAGTGTTCTTTTTTTAGTTGAGAGATTTTTTATTGTTTCTTCAATGTGAGTTCTTGAAATCAGTCTGTTCTGGAGATCTATTTCTTCTTGTTCAAGTCTAGGGAGAGGATTTGATTCCAGGTATTAATCCATTTCCTCCACATTGCCAAATTTCTGGGCAGAGAGTTTCTTGTGGTACTCAGAAATGATCTCTTGTATCTCTGTAGCATCTCTTGCTATTTACCCTTTATTATTTCTGATTGAGGTGATTAAAGATTTTACTTTTCTGTTTCTAGTTACTCTGGCCAGAGGTTTATTGATTTTGTTTATTTTTTTGAAAAACCAATTTTTTGTTTCATTAATTTTCTGAATGACTCTTTTGTTTTCAATTTCATTAATCTCTGATTTAATTTTTGTTATTTCTTTTCTTCTGTTGGGTTTGGGGTTACATTGTTCTTCTTTTTTCCAATTCCATAAGATGGTTCACGAGATTGTTGATGTGCTCTCTTTCTGTTTTTCAAATGTAGGTATCTAATGTGATAAATTTTCTTCTTAAGACTGTTGTTGCTGCATCCCACAGATTTTGGTAACTTGTGTCTTCATTGTTGTTATGTTCAAGGAATTTAACAATTTCCTCTTTTATCTTTTCCTGAACCAAACTATCATACAGAATAAGATTTTTTAATTCCCAAGTTTTTGTGTGAAGTTGAACGTTTTTGTTGGAGTTGAGTTCCACCTTTATTGCCTTGTGGTCTGGGAAAATACAAGGGATAGTTTCTATTCTTTTAATTTTGCTGAGGTTTGATTTGTATCCTAAGAGATACAAATGAGAAAAATGTATATTCCTTGGCTTTAGGATGGTGTGTTCTGTATATGTCTATTAATCCCACTTGTTCTAGGGTCACATTTAAGTTCTTTGCATCTTTGTTTAGTTTCTGTTTAAAGGATCTGTCCAGTTTTGTCAAAGGGGTGTTAAAGTCCCCAACTATTATGATGTTATGGGATATCATATTGCTCTGATTCATTAAGGTCTGTTTCATAAATCTGGGAGCATTTAAGTTGGGTGCATAAATTTTTAAAACTGTAATGTCTTCATGTTGAATCATTTCTTTGACTAATATGAAGTGTCCATCTTTGTCTTTCTCAACTTTAGTTGCTTTAAATTTGCTTGTATCTGAAAATAAGATTGCAATCCCTCCTTTCTTCTAATTTCCCTTTGCTTAAAATACTATTTTCCATTCCTTAACCTTGAGTCTTTATTTGTCCTTCTGCACTAGGTTTGTCTCCTAAAAATGGCATATGGATGACTTCTGCTTTTTTCTCCAATCAGCTCTCCTGTGCCTCTTCAGTGAGGAATTCAGTCCATTGACATTTATTGAGAGAATTGATAAGTATCGTGGAGTTCTACTTATCCTATTTTGTGAAAGTCCATGGTGTAATTTTACCCTTTGCACAATTGGGGAAGCTATGTTTAGACCTTCAGCTTCTGGGTGTTTACTTTGCTGTAGTCCATTGTGGTGGTCAGTGTTGAGAATAGGTCTAAATAGTTCCTGTAGAGCTGGTCTTATTGTGGTGAATTTCCTCAGTGATTGTATATCCACAAAAGATTTAATTTCTCTATAAATTGTGAAGCTTAGTTTAGCCAGATACAGAATTCTGGGCTGAAAATTGTTTTGCTCAAGAATGTTGGAGGTGAATGACTATGCTCTTCTGGCTTGAATGGTTTCATTTGAAAAGTCTGCTGTCATCCTAATGGCGCTGCCTCTGTAGATCAGTTGGCACTTCCTCCTGGCTGCTTATAGAATTTTTTTCTTTCATCTTGACTTTGGACAGGTTCATTACAATGCGTCTCAGACCAGTTCTGTTTCAGTTGAGATGACGTGGGTATGATATCAATCTGAAAGGAGTGTGTCAGGGTCTTTGGCAAAACTTGGGAAGTTTTCCTTTGTGATGGTCTTCGGTAGGGCTTCCATTCTTTTGGGACAATCTTCTTTCCCTTCAGTAATCCCTATTATTTGAACACTTTGTGGAGTCTCATAATTCTCTAAACACCTGTTCCACTTTCTCTTTTTTTTGGCCAGGGTTGGGTTTGAACCCACCACCTCCAGTATACGGAGCTGGCACCCTACCCCTTTGAGCCACAGGCACCAAACCTTTCTCTCTCTTCTTTTCTGCATCTTTAACTATTTGGGTTAACTCAAAAACTTTATGCTCTAGTTTTGAGGTTCTCTCTTCTCCATGGTCTAACTTATTTTTGATACTTTCCACTGCATCTTTACATTCCCTGGTTGTCTCCTTCATTTCCTTAAACTCTTCCATATCCTTTCTATATTCTAATTTCTCTAGTCTGTCTTTTGTTTCTATCTTTCCATTTTCTTGTCCATTCCTTTTATCTGTCAGATGCATTAATTCTTTATATGTGGAGTCTTCTACAGTAGCTGCCTCATAGTCCCTTGGGGGAGTTCCTCTATTTTGGTTTTTCATGTTGACCCAGTTTTTCCGTTGTTTCCTCCTCATGTGTTCTTTCTTCTTGCTCTCCTCTTTGTCCTCCTTTTTCTTTCTCACTATGTCCTTTGTTTTAAGCAAAAGTCCTTGCTCTTGATGATAGTATGTTGCAATGTGTTGCCAGGACACCAGGTGGCATTGTGGCTTTTTTAGGAGACAGAGAGCACAGCCAGCAACCTCTGTGGTCCTTATTAAAAAGTCATTGGTGATCACCTGATTGTTTCCTCAGCATTGAGACCCTGCCAGGTTGGGATCTGAAAGCTCTAAAGAATCCTTCAGGGGCAGGTCTCATAGTGCCTCCTGACTCCAGTTCCCACAGGGTGTGGAAGTCCCTCAGCCTTTCCAAAGAGTGGAGTGCTGATCCCAGCAGACAGATTTAAGATGGCCATGCTTTAGGTCCCTGCTAATACCTTCTCAAGACCTTCCCACAACAGTAGACACCTGGCTGCCAAGACCGTCTCAGTATGGTTGCCTTGCCAGCCACCAAATCTATGGCAAGTCCACTCCAACTGGCATTCAAATCTGGTTTCTGCATACTGTTGGAGTCTATCTACACTTTCAAGCTTTCCACTTAATGTGCAGCTTCCCCCAACAACTGAAAACTCTGAAAAGGTTTCTTCCCACCCTGGGCCTTTGTGGGTGGCCAGCCAATCCCAGTCAGTAGCAATCACTTGCCTAATTCATCAGATTTCTACCACTCCAGATCATACACTGTATCTAGCTCATCACCTCCTTGCTGTGCTCCCTGAGCTATGACTCCAGGTAAGGTCCTTGCCCCAGGTATTGCTAGGTTCTCTCTTTTTCTGCAGTCAGTCTAGGAGAAGTTAGCTGTTCAGAGGTTAGCCTTCTGGTCTTCCATCTTGCTCTGCCCCACTAGGCTTACCGTTTTCAAGACAAGAGTTTTCCCCCAAATTGCATGGCTGAGCTGGAAGAAGAGTCTAAGGAAGCTATGGAATCTGTGGTTATTTTCCCTATACTACTCTGCCTCCAACTTATATGTTTATGGCAAATTTACTGTGTTTTTTTTCCTTTTTTTCATTGAGACATTTTATTTGTAAGTATGTATTACATTCCCAGAAAAAGAATCCCAGGTTTTCCCCCCTGTGTGTTTTTTGTCTTGCTTCTTTGTGGTCTGTGATACCAGCTGAGGTTGTCAGGACAATGAAACCAAACTGATGGGATGGGAATAGACGATTTTGCCATTTTTCTAGATCTTTGAGTTGCACATGAAATCTGGGGCTGATCACTTTATACTTGTTTAACCTGCCTGTCATGTCCACAATGATTTTTCCAGCTCTGTGACCACCAGTGATTTCAAATTTGCCAATGCCACCACATTTCCTCATTATAGTTAAAAAATGAACGATGACTTTGGAGCATAGTCTAGGGAGAACCTAACATTTGCTTCTCTTTTCGGCATTGTCTATGTGAGACTTTCACACATACCATTAGGGAGGCACAGAAAGATGGTGGAAAGAGGGGCATGCACACCAGAGTTACCAGATCTCTTATTTCTGCCTTCCACCTGGGTTTGGTAGGCTCCTTAAAGTCAGGCATAGTGTCTATTTTGTACACTGTCTTGTTGGTAGTATGTGGAGCCTTGAAAGAGGATCAATATGCGGCTTGGAAGTAAATTTTCTCTCTGAAAATAAAATTAAACAAATTAAATTTTCATGTGATGGGAAATAAAACAGATGCCTTCTAGGTCTCCTGTAATAGCTACTTGACTGGAATTTAATGTTTGAAGAAAGAACATTTGGCCAGAACAAGACAGGGTGTGATCAGGAAGGGAGCATAAAGAAAAAGGCCATCTTTGGTTTGCGGATCAGTAGACCACAAGACTGCAGGGTTAGGGAACACTGAATGTAAGGAGTGGGGGCTTTCTGGTTTTCAGAGATGACCCTCTGTGATGGGGGCAGGACCAGTGGTTTATTGAGACCAGTGGTTCAAACAACCCTGAAGATACTCAACCCTAGGTGCTTTTGTGGTTGATCCTGAAACAACAAACTCAAATGCTAAGTTGGTTTCCTGGTTACTTTGGGGGTCCTCTGTGCAGGACAAATACCACAGGTCACTTTGAGAAAGGAACGATCTCCTTTCACTCCTAAGTTAATTCACTTGCAGATGTTCTAAAAAGAAAACTGTCACTAAGAATCTGGTCTTTCTTGGGTGAGGCCTCTCAAAGTTGAGAAAGGCTCCAGTCACTGCCATTTTTGAGGTTCTAGGTATATTAAAAATTGAACAAATGCTACTGCTATGAAATTTGTGGTGTATTTTAAATGCTTTTTTCAAACCAAATGATGCATTTAGCACACAAAATGCAATGTGATGTTATTGTGCTAGTGACAATATAATTATAGGACCTACAAAAATATTAGTTCTTAGCACTTAAAGCAGTGTGGTTGGAGGATGGGCTGTAAGTTTAAAGGTGATGGATGGCTTCTACTTTCAATCTTGCCAGGAGATCTCTGTAACTGCATGAATCAGACCATTCGGAGATGAATAAGGGGCCTGTGTAGTGAGGTCTGAATCTAAATGGCCACACTCAGAGACGTAAGTCTAATCAGCCTTTGAAATTGTCAGCTAAGGCCCAGCCTATCAACAGAATGATGCTATGCACAGGTCACCTGCCAAATCATCCTTCATGGTGACACCATGGCCGTGCCATGCAACTCTCTTAAAATATCACACCTCACCATGGTACACATAGCATCTGGCTATGGGCATAGGTAGTGTTCCTCAAAAAACATGTTGCCTGACTGGCTGATAAACCAAAGTATCCTTTGAACATTCCATTTTAAATGACAGCTACTCACCAGGCACAGTGGCTCACACCTGCAATCCCAGCACTCTGGGAGGCCGAGGTGGGCGGATTGCCTAAGCTCAAGAGTTGAAGACCAGCCTGAACAAGGCCATCTCTAAACATAGCTGGTGTAGTGGCGGACACCTGTAGGCCCCACTACTCGGGAGGCTAAGGGAAGAGGACCACTTGAGCCCAAAAGTTTGAGGTTCTCTGAGCTATGATGCCACTGCATAAGGGCAACTAAGTGAGACTCTGTCTCAAAATAAATAAATAAATAAATAGAAAAAGACAGCTGCTTGACAGAGATGAGAACCTGCTTGGTGAGATGATCAACTTGCGAAAAAGGACACTGTTCACATACACAACAACTACACAGTCTCCTTTTACATGATGCCAGTTCTCCCAATTTGTCTCATCTGGCTTTGGGGAGCCCTTGTCTTCTTAGAACTTGTCCCACCACGAACCCTTAATTTCCAGCATTTCAAACTGTGTCTCTCAACCCATCCCTGGGTCATGAAATCAAATTGGTGCATCCTAGCCAACATTTTCTAAACAAAGAAAATAGAATGTATCCAAATATAATCACGCCTCGTAAACACTTCTAAAAAAAGTAAAAAAACTATTGTTTTCTGTAACTTCTTTGAATTCCAAAAATGCTTGTATTGAGGTTAGATGTAAACTTCATTTCCTATGGTGAGTTAGGTAAAGTTTTTGATCCACTGATCTGGGTGGCAGATTAAAATGTCCCAGACTCTGTACAGCAGATTCTGTAACCATGTGCTTCCAAAGCAGAATTGTTATGAATAACTGTGGTAGGAGGTGACTATCATAGTCTGAATGTTTGTTCTTCTAAATCCATGTTGAAATCTTAACCCCCAATTTGATGGTATTAGAAGAGGGGTCTTTGGGAGGTGATTAGGTCATGAGGGTAGAGCCCTGTTGAAGGGGATTAGTGTCCTTATAAAAAGAGGCCTGAAAGAGACCCCTCAGTCCTTCTACAATCTGAGGACACAGCCAGAAGGTGCCATCTATGAAGTAGAAAATGGGACCCACTTGACACAGAGTCTGCTAGTACCTTGATCTTGGACTTCCCAGGGTCCAGAACTATGAGAAGTATACTTCTGTTGTATATAAGCCACCCAGTTTATGGCATATTGTGACAGCCACCCAAAGAAACTAGGTCAGGATCTAATGCTGAGAACCATCCAGGACCTTACCAGCATGTCAGAGTCTTAGCCACGTTCTGTTCCAAGTCCTTGGCACATAGTTTTACAGGTAAGAGCCTGAATCTAAGAAAGGCCATTCAACAAGTTCATGGCAGAACCAGGATTCTGATACAATTTACCTGACACTCCCTTTCTGAGACCTTCTTTTTATGTTTTATGGCCCTCTCTTATAATATAGCAAAGAATAGCAGAAAAGATTTGGTTTTAGGTCAGAAAAACTAGATTTTAATTCCAGCCTCACCACTTAGTAACTATGTGATCAGGAGTCCATAAATCTTAACCTATCTGCTTCTCAGTTGTATCAAATATAAAAAGAATTAATACTTTAATCCTAGAGGTCAATTGAATTCATCTATTTAATGGCACTTTTTAGAATGTGTGGCTTACACGTTTTTTTTCTTTTTGAGACAGAGTCTCACTTTGTTGCCCCTAGTTGAGTGCCATAGTATCATAGCTCACAGCAACCTCAAACTTTTGGGCTCAAGTGATCCTTTTGTCTCAGCCTCCTGCCTGCCACAACCCCTGGCTATTTTTTACAGATGAGGTCTCACTTTTGCTCAGGCTGGTCTCTGGTATCGAACTCCTGAGCACAGGCGATCCACCCGCCTCGGCCTCCCAGAGTGCTAGGATTGCAGGCATGAGCCACTGTGGCCGGCCTTCCATATTTTCTAATAATTTTTATTTTTGTTCTTTGAGTACCCATGGCATTTATTCAAGAACTATGTATTGATATGGGGAAACAAGGGCCTTATAACCCAGCATACAGACAGAAAGGGGGTATTGCCAAGTCTCACCCTCCTCAGCGTATTCAGTGGCATTTTCCAGGGAGAGGATTCTGCTTCTCCTCATTTCACCCCAACATCTGCTTCCATCCCCAGCATGTCAGAGTCTTAGCCACACTCCCCAGAACCCTCACAGCAGCCTACAGAAGTCAGTAAATGTAAAGTTAGTTCAGTCAGCAAGACAGCCTTTACCTCCAGAGCACCGTGGGTGGCTCCCTAAAGCAGCCTGAAGAATGACATTACTCTTCTTCCCCCCTTGGCTCCTACTGGTAGCCTCATTATCCTGTGGGTGTCTGTGAGGCCCTAAGATACATCTGATTGTTTAACTTCTACCTGCTCTTGTGGGAATTCAATTCCTTCCCCTCACCTCCGAAAGTCTTCTCTAGTTTTTTCTCAGCATGTAAAGGGTGGTGTCTCACATGAGCTGGTAGGGGGTTTAGGAGCCCAATAAATAGCACCCCTCTTCCCTGTCTCATTTCAGAACCCACTGAGAGATAGACACAGACGTCAGGCGGATGGAGATCAAAATGATAGTCCTATTAGTAACAAAAGCTAAGTGGAGGGATAACTTTCTAACTGGGGGCCGTCATTTCACCCACCAACTTGAGCTGATTACTTACCTGGGGTGAGCCAGAAAACTTCAGGCACGGCCTCCCCTCTTCTCATGGAGAACAGAGGCTGTGCGTTCCTGGGACAAGCCACTTCCAAAGAGGAGGGAGGAGGAAGCTGAGTCAAGCAGTTTCTTTTCCCAAACTTGCCAGTCAGAGGACTTCCCTCTCCCTTTCCTACTGGAAATCCCTCCAGACAGAGCAGGAGGGAAGGAGGGCGGGCCCCCTAAGTTTCCAAACATGTTTGCTCATGTTCTTTGCTCTCTTGCTTCCTTGTTCGGAAACCTCCAAATGACTGCAAAAAGGGGCAGGTGCCATGCCCGAGTTGAGAAAATGCCCTCTCTCCATCTCTCTGCTGGGGTTCAACCGGAAGACATCCTGGGATCAGAATACCCTGAAGGGTGTAGGAAACACCTGCTTCTTGTTGATTTTGCAAAACTCCCTCTTGGCTCCAGCCTCCCTGACAAAGCCTATCAACCAGGCTAATAGATCCTGAGGAGACGGGATCTCAAGCCTGTGCCCGGGAGCTTCAGCTAGCTCTGAAGACCCGACTCCACAATCATCCCTTCCTGTATTGTCATGGCCTGAAGACTTCATCTCATGCTTTCAAATTCTTATTCTTATTTTAGAGATTCTTAGAAATGTGATAACCAACTTTCAATCTCTTAGCTTTCCCCCCACCCTTAAGGAGTTGGTTTTGAAACACTTCTAACCAGCTTTTCACCAGCTCTGCCATCACTGCACAGCCTGACATCCTGCCCTTCACGTAGTTCCTGAACTTCCTGTAACTACGGTTTCCTACAAAGCCTAGTCCAACACCTTGTATGATTAAACAAAAGACAAAAATATTCTTTTTTCTTGAGCTACCCATGTAAAACCCAAAGCAGGAACTCTTAGCATCCTTGACAGGGAAAAAGCCAAAGACTCTTTGCACCTTTCTGGACACATGAAATTTCTCTCATGTAGGAGCGATTTTGACCAGTGGCTGGTCAGGACAGATTAGCATTTGTATTCATCCTGACAGCTATGGCAGTGACTCGCAGTTTTCAGAGTTGTGACGCTCCTGTCACTACATGTGTGCCCCCCTTCCCTTCTAATGTGGATTTAGGATGAGAGGGAGGGTACAGGACATTGATGAATGTCAGTCAATTTTTAAATGAAACAATTATGAAGCTTGGAATCAGTTTTAATTCCCCTAAAATGCCATCAATTATTTTTCTTCCTAGTGAGTATTCAAATGTCTCAACCTGTATTGCACAACATTTGTAAAATTTATTGTACATTAGTACTCCTGTTATCAACTCATTAATTAATTCAACAGAAGTTTTTTTTAGTATTTTTTTGGCAAGTGTTGAGGATCTAGAGATGGAACACATGGGGGAAAAATTCACATAAATAACTTTAAGCTATAAACTTCAAGCACAATTCTTTAGGGGTGTAGGAGAAGTGAGCCATGTACTTCATCTGGCAGATCTTGGAAGACTTCTTGGAGGAGGTGGGGTTTGAGCTGAGTCCAAAGGATGGATAAAACATTTACAAGGGGCCAGGTGAAGTGGCTCACACCTATAATCCTAGCACTCTGGGAGGCCGAGGTGGCCGAGGTGGCTCAGGTGGGTGCCTGAGCTCAGGAGTTGGAGACCAGCCTGAGCCAGGGCGAGACCTCGTCTCAAAAAATAGCTGGGATATGTGGCGGGCACCTGTAGTCCCAGCTACTTGGGAGGCTGAGGCAAGAGAATCTCTTTTGCCCAAGAGTTTGAGGTTACTGTGAGCTGTGATGCCATAGCACTCCACTGAGGGCAATAAAGTGAGATCTGTATAAAAAAAAAAAAAATTTTTTTTTTTTACAAGGGTTTCATGAACAGGGAAGGCATCTGGGTAGAACTTTGAAGACATAGAGTTTCCTGGGCTCAACCTCAGACTCCTAATGTGTGACGAGGGTTGGGAACAAAAGCTCAGGTGTGTTCAGAGACCAAAGAGCACAGGGAAATTAAAAGGTCATCATGGGGGTGTGGGACAGGGATAGCCAGATATTCTCCATTTGTTCAGAAGACCAAATAAGAAGCTGGGCGCAGTGGCTCATGCCTGTAATCCTAGCATTCTGGAATGCTGAAGCTGGTGGAATGCTTGAGCTCAGGAGTTCAAGACAAGCCTGAGCAAGCTTGAGACCCGATCTCTACTACAAACAGAAAAACTAGCTGGGCATTGTGGCAGGCACCTGTAGTCCCAGCTACTCGGAGGCTGAGGTAGGAGGATCCCTTGAGCCTAGGAGTTTGAGGTTGCTGTGAGCTATGATGCCACAGCACTCTACCCAGGACCACAGAGTGAGACTCTGTCTCAAAAAAAAAAAAAAAAATTAATTGAAAGAAAAAAAAAAAACAGACCAAATAAGAGGAATTAAATGAAGCGTGACGGCTTGGTTTCCTTTGAAGCTGAAGTTCCTAGACATGAAGTTTGTTAAAGACTCCAAGGTTTTGCACAATGTGGCAAGAAAGTGCCTTCTCTGGAACAAGGAAGAAAATGTAGTTAAATATCCAAACCAAAACACAGCCCAGAATCTCATTTGCCTATGCTGGTAGTTGACAAACTTTTTCTGTAAAGAGCCAGAAAGTAAATACCTTCAGTTTCATAGACCATATGGTCACTGTCACAACTGTTCACTCATGTTGTTATAGTGCAAAAGCACTGTGAGACAACATGCGAATAATGTGTGTGGCTGTGTTCCAATCAAACTTTACTCACGGACACTGCAATCTGAATTTCACATAATTTTCACGTTACGGAACCTTATTCTTCTTTTGGTTTGATTTCAACCACTAAAAAATGTAGAGACTTCTTATTCACAACAGCCAAGAAGAGAGAAGCAACTCAAATGTCCATCAATAGAAGAATGGGTAAAAAAAAAAAAAAAAAAAAGTGGTGGGCGGTGCCTGTGACTCAAAGGAGTAGGGCGCCGGCCCCATGTGCTGGAAGTGGCAGGTTCAAGCCCAGCCCCGGCCAGAAACTGTACACACACACACACACACACACACACACACACACAAATGGTATACATATACAATGGATTATTATCCAGCTTTAAAAAGGAAGGAAATCATGTTAGATGATACAACGTGGATGAACCTTGAAGACATTACACTAAGTGACATAAGTCAATTACAAAAAACGGGATAAATATTATACAATTCCATTTAGATAAGGTACCTAGCGAAATTTATAGAGACAAAAAGTAGAATGATGGCTGCCAGGGGCTGGGAAGAGGAGAAAAAGGGTTTAGTGTTTAATGGGTACAGAGTTGTAGTTTTTACAAGATGACAAAGTTCTGGAGATGAATATCATAGCAATTTGAGTGTACTTAACAAAGAACCATACACTTTAAAATGATGGTAATTTTTTTAAACCACAATTAAAAATAAAAAGGAAAACGATTTAGCTAATTCTTCTTTACTCAAAAGTACATAACCAGGCAGAAGAGCCTGTAGGCTGTAGTTTGCCAACCTTTGACCCATGAGCGGCTTGTCTGAGGCAAAAAAGATGGTCCAGATCGATGCTTCTCAAATGTCTCCACTGAAATACTTTCAATGAGATAAAAGGGAGAATGCAGACTCCAGCAAAGGTCTGTCTGCAAGTCTATGTGATTCTTTTAAATACACCTTTAAATAGAATTCATAGACATTTTAAAATCCTAGTCCACAACACATGCTGTTTTAATGTAAAATTGACATTCATTGTAAAAATCTATAAAAACAGATGCAAGTTCAGGCTTTGAGAAGGCGAGTGGCTTAGTCAAGGTTTCAAAGCTAGAACAAGTCAGGTCTGGGACTGGATCCACAAATTCCTGACCCCAAGCTGCCTTATCATGAGGCTTTGGCTTCCCATTCCCAATCCCTACCTCTAACCCCCAACAGTGGAGCTGTCTTCAACATAGTGATGGCAAACCACTTACAAGTTTCTACTGAAACACATCAATTCCTAAGTTTCAAATATTATTCATTCTGTTCTGTTCTAGAATGTTTTAGTTTGGTTTGGTCTAAGAGTCTTTCTTCTCCTGCATTCTCGAACTGCGCTTTGTCACCCATTTGTAACTTTTTCTTTTTAAATTTTCACAACGTCACATTCTGATATACATCATGGGATGTTAAATAATGAGGGACCTGAAAGATTTGTGGTTTTTGTACACCCAGCATCATTCTTCTCTTGTGGCAGACTACGGTATTTGTTCAGAATTCTCCCTTCCTTCCCTGCTCTTCTCCCCATCCTATTAACTTTAAATTTGCCATATGATTTGTGTTCTTCAGTGGAATGTGCACAGAGATGAGATGGTGCTAGTCTTAAGCAGAGGTTTTAAGGAGCATCATGTGTTTCCACTGCTTTTAAGCTCCAACTCTCTTTGAGAACATGTGTTCTGAGTAGTGTCTGTTCTTTTAGCTGGGGCCTCAGAATGAAAACATGACAATACACACTCAGCCTATAGGCTGGGGCCAAGCCTAGCCAATCCAGACTCATTTGTTGCTATAAAAGACTAAGTTTTGGAGTTGTTTGTTACACAGCATTATTCCAGCAAAAGCTGACTAGCACACTCCTTCTTTGGGAACCAGAGCTTTGATTAATTGGTTGATTGATAGCCCTCTTCCACTCTCTATCCATAGGATCTATTTAGGCTGACTCTTCCCAATCCTGAACTGTGCACCCTCCAATACATCACGTCAACTAGCTCTCATTTCTGAAACACACTGTGTCTTCTCTGGTGAGATCTCAACTCACCAGAGTTTTTATTAAAGCTGAGAGAGTCTCATACTCTCTCTTTTGGCCAGCACAAATGCCTGCCCTAGGTCGCTTATTATAAAGAGCTCCTGAAGGAATCTTACTACCTTTAGGTAATAAGATAAGGAATCTTATCGAAGTCCCATCTGTTTTACAACAAAAGCATAGAAAGTGTGTGGGTCATGCAATACTAGATACCATATCTCTTGGTTGCTTTTTGAAGGTGGGAAGTCATGCATGGAAAACAAATAAAAGATTTCTCTTAGAAGGTAAAGAACAGAAGCTGCAGACACCTGAAAAGAAAAGCTATTCTTTGTGCTTTGTGAAAGAGTCAAGTCAGTGCTGAATTACTTATTCACGTGAAAATTTGGGAGTAGAGATGCAGACGGTCCAAAACACCAGAACATACTGATTTGAAATTTAAGAGGTCTTTATATGGGCTAGGAAACCCCGGAGCTGCCCAAAAGTGTTTCGGAAGAGCTTTAGATGAAGTATTTCTTCAAAACCAACTGCTTGATGAAAACATGCTCCCTTATACCTTAGGGTCCTATAAAGATGTGTTGTGAAAAACTTAAAATAAAAAGAATAAAGGCTACCAATTTTTTCAAATCAGTATGTTTGGCTTTGCCACAAACTTTCTTTAAAAATAGAATTTTTTTTTTTTTTTTTGAGACAGAGTCTCACTCTCTTACCCTGGCGCCAGCCTAACTCACAACAACCTCAAATTCCTGGGCTCAAGCAATCCTCCTACCTCAGCCTCCCAAAGTACTACAATGCCCATCACAACAAAAAATAGCTGGCTATTTTTTTCTATTTTTGGTAGAGATGAGGTCTCACTCTTGTTCAGGCTGGCTCAAACTCCTGAGTTCAAACTCAGGCATGCCCAGCCAAAATTTAACTATTTCTTAAAGCAGTTTAAGGTTCACAGCAAAATTGAGCAGGACAGAGATTTCCCTCCTGTTCCTACACATGCATAGCCTCTTCCATGATGGACATCTCCCATCAGAATGGTTACCCTAGATGAACCTGCATTGACACATCATTATCACCCGAGGTCCACGGTTTATCTTACAGTTCACTCTTGGTGTTGTACATTCTGGGGATTTCAACTAATGTATAATGACATGTGTGGTATCACACAGGGTAGTTTCACTGCCCTAAAAGCCCTCTGTACTCTGCCTATTATCCTTCTCTCCCCCATAATCCCTGGAAACCATGGATCTTTTTTATTGTCTTCACAGTTTTACCTTTTCCAAAATGTCGTATATTTGAAATTATACAGTATGTAGCCTTTTCAGACTGGTTTCTTTCCGTTATATACTTTCTAAAATAAAGGAGCATGGGTTCTGAACTGTGAGTGTGAGGTTTACTCCTCCACCCCCAGGATAGTAAAATAAGTTAACATTCTCTCAGTCCAGACAGCTGGACCATATAGGGACACAGTATGGGTTCTGCTGAGTGACAGGAGAAGCCCACTGGGGATTAAAAGGATAATCCCCAAAGTGGAAAATTAGCTGTGGATAAACACAGCTTTCCTATGCCTTCCCGTCTTGCTCCATTCTCCTACCTTTCCCCCACCACGGGTTCCCACAGTTTCCCAGGATTGCTCAGAGGTCGGGGGGCCTTGTCCCACCCCTGAGGAGGACTATCCACATTAGTCCTGAAGCAAATGCCAGACCTGGGAGGACCTATCAGTTGGGTGCTCTGACAGGCACTTGGGGCGATAGGAACTTCAGTAAAATACAATCCCTGCCCTTTACACTCCTACTTAATAGCAGTAAGAGACTTACTTACAAGCAATCTCTCAGGAGAGAATGCGAAACCAGAAACAAAGTGGAGGAACTCTTAGAGTGTGGTCCTTTGGAAAGGACTCACTCCCTGTCCCCAGAGAATCTGACTTAATTGGTCTGGGTAGCTGTCAAAATGCTCCCCAGGTGATTTTAATGTTAGCCAGCCCTGAGAGCCACCACCCTAGACCTGCTGAATCAGGGACTCCGTTAAGGCTCAGCCACCAGGATTTTAATGAGCCCCTCGGGTCAACTTTTAAAACCACTGCTCTGTGTTGCTAAGAAGAGGCAGCATGGGAATGGAAGGTTCTGGAAAGTGAGGAGTTGAGGCTGGGGCACTGGCCTGGGGGTAAGGAGTTTTTAAACTGGCATCTCCCTCCCTTGTCTGGGCTTCAGGGCAATGGGGAAGCTCTGAATCCCAGCCTGGCCTGAGCCACTCTCAGGGTGAGACCTCCCCGAGGGATGTGGCCGGTGGAGTCCAGTCCTGAGACCCCAGAGCCTCAGTATCTTTACCCCACGGCTACTGCTCATTTCCCTTGGAGCTCTTTAGTGGGCAGGAAAGGGTGGGCCTGTGGAAGGCCCTAGTGAACAGCCAGAAAGGTCTCTGACTGGAGAATGCTGCCTTACACTTTTACAGCTCCTTATCCTTTCCCCCAAACTGGGCCCCCCACCGACGGTTGGCTTCTTAAAAAACTGAAAACCCAGACGGGAGGAACTGCGCCCATCCCCTTCCCCTTCCAGAAACCGTGTCTCCTGTCTTGGACAGCCAACATCTCGTCCCAAACAATCACGCCCGCACCCATCAGATAAGCAGGGCTTTGCCCAGAGCAATCCAGCCCCGAACCCGGCATCTCCTGTCCCCCAACTTTTCCATCCCAGCTGATGTAATAGAAAACGATCAGTCTTGCGGCCCTGCCTCCTCCGGCCCCCCTCTTAGGCCAACTGGGCAGGGCACGACCCCGCGGGGTGAGGGAGGGACCCGAGCCCCGCGCGTCGGGGGGAGCTTGCGGGTGTCTGCGGGCCGAGCCCCCTTCCCGGTGGGGAGGCGCCGCGGCCGGTCCGAGGCTCCTCCCCTGGGGCGGCGGAGCAGGAAGCGGGGCGGGGGCGCGGGCGCGGGCGCGGGGGCGCGCGGTGCGGGCGAGCGCGGGGCCCGGGCGGCGGAGTATGCGCGGGCCTGGGCGGCCAGCCCCGGCGCACAGCCGCGGCCGAGGCGCGCGGCGCGGGGCGGAAAAGCCTGTTTACACAGACTGCACACCGCCTGGGGAATAATGCAGTAAAGGAAGTGAGCCGGCTCGGCCTGACTGCTCCAACTTCCTGCTCTCACACACACCAGAGGGGGGAAAAAGAGGAGCGAGAGAAAGAAAAAAAGGGGGAAAATCAGGATCTCATTACAAGGGCAACAGACCGTCTGCAGACGCCTGTCAGCATGGAAAGTCGGGGGCTTTCGCCCGGGTCCTCCTAGAAATTCCCCCGAAGAAGGATCTGAAAGCTCCCCCACATCTGGGTAGGTAACAGGGCTTGTGCCTGTTGCTCGGACACTTGCAAAGTTTCGTTTGGGGTGGTTTTCTTTCTTTTCTTGGGCTTGGTGGGGGTGGGGCAGTGGGCGCCGCGGGGTGGGCTGCGGGCCGGGGTGGGGGTGGGGGTGCGTCCGCGCGGGAGGGCCGGCCCGGGGAGGGGGCGCCGCCGGGGATGCTCCTGTGCCCGCGTCGCTGCCACCGCCGCCGCCGCCGTTGGAGCTAACGCGCCGGGCCGGGGGCTGCGGGACCCTGCAGCCCAGAGGAGGGGGTGGCGGGCGTGCAGCCCCGGGGGCTCGCTCAGGGCATCGCTGCGGGCAGCGGAGGCAGCAGGGGTCCCGGAGAAGAAAGGTGCGGGGTGTCTGGGGCAGGCGGCGTGCCTGGACGCTGGACCACCGCTGGCCTTCATGCTGGGACTGCGGTCGCGCTGCCCTCAGGGTGGGCAGAGGGATCCAGGGATGGAGAGGGAGGTGGAGGGCGCGGGGAACAAAGTTGCTGGGGGGAGGGCTGCGTCTCCTCTCGCTCTGCAGGTGACCCCCACCCAGGTCACCGCCCCCGGCGCACTCCCAGTCGGACCTTTAAAAGCCGGTGGGGTCTTTACCCGACAGGGTTTTGGAGGACGACCCGGCAAAGAAGCGATGGTGGCGCCTCCGGCTCTTTAACTTCTAACTCAATGTTGGCCTGTAACGCTACTGTAACTTTTTTGCGGGGATCAAAATTTTGGGGAGTGGTTAAAAAAGAAAAATAAAAGATCTCGGTTTAGTTATTTTTTCTGAACCTTATCATCCTGGGGACAAGCTGCAGTTAGGTGGCGGGTGAAGGTGGGAGCAAGAAATGTTATTTTAGAAACTGCAAAAGGGGCTTTTTAGAAAAAAAAAAAAAACGAGTGTCGGGAGAGTTTCTGGCTTGTCTGGAAACGGCAAGACTAATTGCCATGCGCTTCCGCTTTGAAACTGGCAGCAGACAGCATCTTGAAAATGACTCACTGGAGGGAGCTCACAAAGAAACTGTGGTTTGCTCCTTCTCAGGTTTATGTATTTGTGCCTTTTACAGTTTCCTTTGTAGTGTTCGAGGGGTCCTCCGCCCCCTCCCCAACAGCCCCCTTTCTGCCTCCCTCTCTTGACCCCCACTCCCGCCGGTCTTTAACTCTCCCCCGTCCCCAGCCCGGGGCAGTGGGGTGCAGGGGAGGCCAAGTTGTTTTTGGAGTTGGCTGGGGAGAGGGTTAAAGGGATTCTGCTGCAGCAGGGGGAAAAAGTTCCCTGAATTTTCCACTGGCTGCTGCAGGAAGAGAGAGCCCCTTTAGTCATTGCGAAGTAATGTCTGCACACACGCCGACTAATCTCATTAGGAGTTTCCGCTGCCCGGCACAGGAGGGGTTTTGTGCAGCCACTGTCAGCCTGGGGAGCCCAGCGCTGGGGAGGGAGACAAGTTACGGCATTATTTACTTAGAGGTGCAGCCGCCCGACGAGCCTTTTCAGGGCAGTATCTTGAAAACTTTGAAGTCACTCTGAGCATTTTGGATTTGACTCCCCGTGTGTGTAGGGAGGGGATGGGGTAAGAGGGTGTTTGAAGCAGCTCAGACACATCTCCCATCTGTGCTTCATTCTTTGTGGGGAAGAGGAGAAACCAAACACATTCAGGGCATCTAGTAAGAGCTGAAATCGATTTGAGAATCTTACTGCCCAAGAAAAGACCCTCAGATTTTTCTCTCTCTTTCTCTCTTTTTCTTTCTTTCTCTGTGGCACACATTTATTTGGAAAAGGTCAGTTGTGAGTTTCAATTTATGAGGATTATAAAATTACAAATTGTGTTAGGAGGGCAGGTGGGTCAGACAGTTAAGGAGACTGCCCATAAGCGTTCTTTGGAGTTTCCAGTAATGATGCAGCCTGCAAAACCCCTTGAGTTATGAAGAGTGATAGCCTTTCTATGCCAAATATAGCAAAGGCCTTAAGCCCCCTTAAAAAAAAAAGCCTTTAAATGTTGCCTAGAAATGTGTACAGTTACTAAAAAGGCTAAAGACTTTTAAGGAACCTGATTGGACCAAATGTAGTCCCTTTATTGACAAAGACACATTGCCTCTCTTTTGAGGGTTTTTGAGGTGTTTGCATTTCTTTTATGGTGCTGAAGTATGTCCTAAAAACAACCCCACCAGCCTGAGCAGAGTGTGAGTCAGTGGACACTAGTACAAGAAGTCCCCAGTGCCATGCCTTGTACAGAGTTGGTACTCTATAAATTGTTTTTTTCAATTTATATCGAAAGCTGTGAGTAGGATAACAAAACTTACAATAGGGAAAAGCTTTCAAGATCGAGCATCATTCTGCATGATAGTTCCTTAAGAATGGTGGATGTAAATAGTCTCTGCAAGAGTACATTTCCTTCAGATAAAAAAGAAGTATTCAGAATAACTTAGTAATTGTTTGGGATGCATGAGGTTCATTAAAGTCAGTGGCTCTCAACCAGGAGTAATTTTGCTTCCCAGGAGACATTTGGCCATGTCTGGAGACATTTTTGGTTGTCATAATTAAGGGGGTGCTATTGGCATCTAGTGGGTAGAGGGTAGGGGTACTGCTAAACATTCCACAATGCACTGGAAGGATACCCCACTCTCCTGCACCTCCCCCAAGTTTCCTAACTCAAAATGTCAGTAGTGCTCAGATTAGGAAACTCTCATTTATATTAATAATGATGGTGAAGTTGATGAAAAATTCTTTTATGGGCATTCACTGAACACGCAGGGCATTTAAAAGTTGTCACTTGTGGGTTTTTGCCACATGTGTAACATGTAGTATTCACGAATTTTCTCTTTCTCTTTTTGGTCAGTTATGTGCGATAGGATGGCATGGAGATGAGGACATTGTAGTGGTGTACCCTTTGTGAGTGGACTTAGACCAGCCCTGAAGTTCCTCAGGCATAGCATCCTCACCCGCGCGGGACCCATGCTTTTTAGACTGGAATGGCCGTGGTCCAGATGGGGTAGAGCAGCAGTTTTTCAGCTCCATTTGAATTTTGAAGTACCTAAACCTTTATTAAAGACCTCCTCTTTTTCCTATATAAAAAATTAAATAATTCAAGACTGCTAATACACAGTAAATGTAACTCTGAGATCATATATTAAAATTTATGTATTTAATAACTTTTTGGAACTTGGATCTTTTCCTGAAATTAGTTTCAAAGAACTTCCAGGCAGTGTATATAAATTCAAATATTCCCTTCTTAGCTGCCAGATATTGTATTTTATGTGTTCTGTGGTACTCAGTTGTATTTATATATCTGTCTGATTCAGAAGACCAATATAGTGCTGTGAAATATGACCTATTGACAACCCAAAACACTCCATAAAAAATTATCCAAGGATGTGACTTCCTGGAGTAGAGTCTTTTTTCACAGAGGGTGAATTACTGCTTACTAATTGATAGTTTTGTTCTCTTCCAGTTCCAGAGAACGACTCAGTCAACTCTGAGTTTCTCAGACCTGGTGGGAGGTGGGGAGAGGTGTCTCCCTATGTTGCTTAGGCTGGCTTTGAACTTCTGGTTCAGGCACTCCTCTTGCCTCTCCGCTTCTGGAGTAGCTGGGATTATAAGCACATGCTTCCTCATTCAGTCTTGAAAGAAATGGGCTCTCTGTCCATTCTGGTTTGCCCTGGTTCTGGAGCCGAGTCTTCTGACACCTTCCCAAAGGCCCATCCTGGGGCATACCCGTGAGAGAGGCATGGATGGTTTGCATGAAGGATCTCACTCGTAGCAGATTTTCTTGTGTGTTTCATGCAAAACTTTTTTATGTCCTTGTTATCCATAATTCCTTTTTGACTTTATAGATTGATTTATAACAATCTTTACTTTACTTTAGACCATGCTAGCATATATGGGTTAGTTTTTTCCTTTTTCCTGTTGTGAAAAATATTAGCTTGAATGACCTTAAGGAGATAGAGAACACCATGATGAAAAAAGTAGACCTTTCCCATAATTCCACCATTTACATTTTGATGTATATTTTTCTGGTCTTTTAAAATGGGTATGTATGTATATACATAAATACATACATGCATGCATATGAAATTCTTAATTGGAATCACAGTACTGAACTGTTTTATAACATATTTTTGCTTAATGTAGCATGTAACACTTTTATAACTAGTGCTAAGACTGAAATTATCACATAGAGCTTGTATTTATTGATCTAATAAAGGTATTGACTCAGCAATGGGTTGACACAATTTCTACGTGGACTTCAATGTTTTTGTCCTTTGTGGTTCAAGTAATGTTCTAAGAATGCTGCCCTCTTGAAAGAATGAGTTCCTGTGTGCTGTGAAATTTGGGATTTTGAGGAGTTTCTCTATGATTTAAGAATGAGTCATGATTTGCCGTAGAGTATCAAGATGTAGTAACAGGAAGTACAGGGCACTACACATCAAAACAGAATGTTGAATGATGACAGAAGAGAAACTAGGTTAAACTGAAAATACACCTTGAAATTATCCAACTATGAAGGGGGAGGAAGGTGCATTTTGTACACTTTGACAACTCTTATTTATTACTGTTTCATTTTATATCAGTAGAGTTTCCAAACTTTGAAATTGGTGTTTTAAATTGATTTTGAGCTCAAGATTGCCCATGGCTGCTTTGAATTGAGGTCATGCAGCTTTCTGATTGAAACCATGGCAATGAGACTATGAAAAGTCTGGTTTCGCCACTTACAGTGCAGGCCTGGTAAACTGAATTATCAGTGTGTGTGTGTGTGTGTGTGTGTTCTGTTAAATACTAAGGGCTTTCAAAAATGGTAGCTTATTTGGTCTTTTCAATAATTATTCTACGCAGAAACTTAATTCTCTGGGATTCCTACCTGAAACAAAAATAAAAATGGCCTTTTACTCATTACTAAAAACTTACATCTATGTCAGCAGTTTTGAAATAAACTTTGAACTGGTCATTTCAGTAAATTTTGATTTGGTTTGAATTGTCATGGGGAAGGAACTCTTTGATTATTGAAGTACATAAATTTACATTTCCTGGAAAGAATTATTCTAAGAATTAAATAGGATTATTTTGTAACATGTCTGAGAGATACATTTGTATATTTTTACAAAAATTAAGATGATGGTCTTATTAGTGTATTTTGAATTGGACTAAAATGAATTTATTCACACACTCTAAAAAGAGGAGTTAAAGCACATAGTTTCATAGTGTTCTTAAAGCTACTATATCTGAGAATAATTCCTAATTATCCATGTATGGTATGGGAGTGATGGGATGGGTATAAAACACTCTTATCTGCATACTTCCTCTTTTTTTGTTTTACTTTTTAATTGATACCTGATAATCGTACATATTTAAGGGGGTACACAGTGATGTTTCCACACACAAAATGTATAGATCAAATCAGGGTAATTAGCATAGCCATCATCTTAAACATTTATCATTTCTGTGTGTTGAGAATATTCGATGTCCTGCTTTCAGCTGTCTGAAACTGTAAGTTGACCACCCAAGGGGTTATTGAACTGGTTAACATATGGAAGTGGTCAACACAAGGAACTAGGCCTACCTTACTGATATGTATATGTGGTGCTTGTCTGGTCTATGAAAATTAGAGCAACTTGAGGTGGTCAATGTAGGGAGGTGGTCAGTTATGGAGGATCTACTGTATATAATGTGGAATTATTAACTGTAGTCATTCTACAGCGCTATAGGGACATTAGAATTTATTCCTCTTATCGGATACCTTCCCTTAAGATTGATGAAGTTTGGGTTTCTTAACTCTAAGCAACAGAATAAAGAATATGAGACTCTTGGTGTCCTCCCATTTTTAAAAACGCTTCAGGTGTGATTTACATACATTAAAATGCACAGTTTTTTTTTTTTTTTGAAACAGTCTCACTGTGTTGCCTTGGGTAGAGAGTGCTGTGGCATCACAGCTCACAGCAACCTCAAACTCTTGGGCTTAAGCGATTCTCTTGCCTCAGCTTCCCAAGTAGCTGGGACTACAGGTGCCCACCACAATCCCGACTATTTTGTTGTTGTTGTTGTTTAGCAGGCAGGGTGGAGTTCGAACCCCGACTCCTGGTGCATGTGGCTGGTGCTCCACCCACTGAGCTATAGGCCCAAAATGCACAGATCTTTAGTGTTACTGTATACACCTTTGACACCCCCAAGAGAAAAATATTTCCTTCATCCCAAAGCATTTCCTATTTTTTTATTTCCTTATGGCAATTTCAATTTCATGATTCTACCATGTGATTCTTAAACCCCAGAACACCTTGATAAACTACTGCAGTATTTTTATTCATTATGCTTTGGTTGAAAATAAATCATTAGAGGTGTAATGGTTTATGTCTGTAATCTCAGCACATTAGGAGGCTGAGGTGGCTGGATGGCTTGAGGCCAGGTGTTCAAGACCAGCCTGGGGAATAAAGTGAGAATTTGTCTCTACAAAAAAAGAAAACATTTTTAAAAAATTTAAAAATCATTAAGATATATAGGTTTTCTCATCATACAATCAGAGGAACAAAATCCCTTGTGTATTACTTAATATCCCCCAAATATTTAGACTAGCCAAAAGTAATGTGTGTTGTAGGAAAAAATATATATTTTTTTGGGTTGAACTAATGGGATTGAGGGAAAACTAATCTACATGGCTTCAGTTTCTTTGGCTTGAGGGTGAAGTGATTTAAAGTGGAGAGGGTCAGAAGGCCTATTTCTGTGCTACTGTTTTAGAGTAAAGAACTTGAATTCTTCTCAGAGTTGTGAAAGTGTGATGTGATTTTTTTGCTGTTACCCTCAAACAGCTGGCTTATAGACATATACAGCAATTTAAACAAACTACTGTTTTTGTGGAGGGAAAAAGAGTTCCCCGTAAGTTGTCCATTTGGCCCCTTATTGAATGAGGAACACCCCAATGGAAGGTCAATGTTAGCTGCTATTCTTCCTTTCCACCTGGTCCTTTGAGGTTTGCGATAGGCAGCAACCATTTCTTTGTTTCTTCTCCTCTTTTTTGTAGACAGAGTCTTACTCTGTTGCCCCAGGTAGAGTGCAGTGGCATGATCATAGCTCACAGCAAACTGCAAATCCTGGGCTCAGTCAATCTCCCTGTCTTAGCCTCTCAAGTAGCTGGGACAGCAGGTGTATGCCACTATGCCTGGGTAAGTTTTTCTATTTTTGGTAGAGATGGCATCTCAGTCTTGTTCAGACGGGTCTCGAACTCCTGGCCTCCCAGAGTGCCAGGATTATAGGTGCGAACCACCTCACCTGGCCTAGCAGCACTCATTTATAATGAGGCAGAGCCACCTCATTCTTGGGGACACCTGTGACTGTCTCTTGGTTGGGTGTTGAGTAGCACCAGATAGGATTTTGGTCACCTGGTTCAATCCCCACTCTTTTCCTCTGATGGTCTTTGAAGGTGCCATCTGTCCCCCACTGCTGTATGTTAGGGTTCCCATACTCCCTCTTACCCCCTCCCATCCCTTCTCCATCCAGGAACTAGAACAATCCTTTCAACACACAGTCACTCCTCTCCCAAACATCTTCCATGGCTTCAGTTTAGAACAAAGACCAAAATCCACCTCTTTGCATGCTTGCCCTGGCAATGGAGGCCCCATTCTTTGTCTACGGCGAAAGCTTTCTTACCCTGTAAAGCTACCTTTCTCTTCCTCCGTAAACTTTGTTTCGTGCTTGCCTTAAAAAAAACCAAAAAACAAAATCCTTGACATAAGCTACAAGATGTGATTTGGGCCGAGCCGCATTGGCCTTTCCTTACTTCCTCAAATGCTTGAGGTGCCCTGTGCCCATTGGGCTTTTATAAATGCTGTTGTCACTTGGAAATCCTCTTCCCCCGTTCCCCACTCCCATCAATGTTGCAAACTCGACTCTGCCTGTTGACCTTCATTATTCATTAATACCCTTTCTCCAAAATTCAGGAACCAAGATGTGTCCCTTATTATCTGAAGTCACTGTTCATGCCTTTGAGCACATTCGGTTCTGCTAGAGAGGGATACTGTGCATGTTATGAGTCCTATATCTGTAGTGCCCATCAGCCTGTAAGCTCCCTTTGGGCCCACTCTCTGTTTTTCTCATCCTTGTATTTATCCCAGCACTTTGGACAATACCTGGCACTCAGTTGAATTGGAAAGGGAAAAGTTTGTCGATAGAGCCTCCCCTGTCTTGCCACTGGACTTGGTAAAACACTTTGTTGCTATGCCTATATGCAAAGACAGTCAAAAAGGTCCTCTATCCCATTTCCCTTACTTTCTGTTCAGACTTGCAATAAAAGCAGATATACAGAAATCGGGTTAGTTTATTAATATCCTAGAGGACAAGCTTTAGCCCTGTTCTTGATATCAGTATTATTATACCAAGAATGATTAACAGTAAAGTTGTCCACAGGATAGTGGAGCTTGAAAAAATTGCAGTGTAAAATTCTTTCCATGTTAGAACTAACCATTGTGTAGCAAGCATCATTAGTCTGCAATTATTATTATCATTATTATTATTATTTCTTTTTTTTTGAGAGTCTCACTCTGTTGCCTTGGGGGTTGAATGCCGGGGTGTCATTGTAGCTCACAGTAACCTCAAACTTGTGGATTCAGGCGATCCTCATGACTCAGCTTCCTGAGTAGCTGGGACTATAGGCGCTCCCCACAATGTCTGGCTAGTTCTTTTTCCCCTTATTTTTAGTAGAGACAGGGTCTTATTCTTACTGATGCTGGTCTGGAATTCCTGAGCTCAAACAGTCCACTCACCTTGGCCTTCCAGAGTGCTGGGATTACAGGTGTGAACCACCTTGCCTGGCCTGTTAAGTCTGTAATTAAAGATTTCAATTGAAGGCGGCACCTGTGGCTCAAGGAGTAGGGCGCCGGCCCCCTATACCTGGATGGCAGGTTTGAGCCCGGCCCGGGCCAAAAACTGCAAAAAAAAAAAGGGTTTCAATTGACTAAATTTTCATTGTTCCATTGGGTAACAACCACTTTTTGGTTCCATAGTATTCACAGTTAAACTTCCTTCACTTACATTAAAACCTGTGTTGTTTGCTTTTGTCCATAACTTTTTGAAATGAAAGATGTTTCTGATTGAGTTTTAAAATAATACAAGACACTGCCTGTGTGATGATGAAAAGATGAGTGACTCAATACCCAAATTATTTTTGGTGAAGGAGCACTAGGTCTCCTAGTTAATGTCATTCAGCTGGGTTTCACCAAGGAGCAATTTGTTGATAGTCAGACTTTGATTAACCAGAATGTTTGTTTAAGCAGATTTTCTACTGGCACTTAATTGTCAGGAAAGAGAGATTAAAACAACAGCTGCCACCATCATCACCCAATAAACCCCAGGACTTACGCGAGGGTAACTCCCCAGGAATTCTCTGTGGGAATTAACTATGGGAATTCTACATTATCTATACCTATAGGTTGCCATCAACCTCAGAATGAGGGTACTGAGGTCCAGGATAACAGTAGAATAATAATACAGTAGCTCCTCCACAGTTGACCACCTCCTTAAGTTGGCCTAATTTTCATGGACCGGACATGTGCTGTGTGTGCTCCAGCCCAGTAGGCCTCGTTCCTTATGTTGACCAGTTTGTTTCAGTCTCTTGTGCGGTCAACTTACAGAGTTTCTACTGTGTTCTATTAAATAATGTTCTTTTTTTTTATGATTTTATTAAATCATGATTGTGTACATTAGTGCAATCATGGGGCACAATGTGCTGACTTCATATACAATCTGAAATATTTTGGTCGAACTGTTAAACATAGCCTTCATGGCATTTTCTTAATCACTATATGAAGACATTGCTATTCTACATTTAATAAGTTTCACCAGTACCCTTCTAAGATGCAC
>CAUYRH010148988.1:0-18320 GCA_963574655.1 Perodicticus potto
ACACACACACGCACACAGCACCCAGAACACACACACACGCACACAGCACCCAGAACACACACACACGCACACAGCACCCAGAACACACACACACGCACACAGCACCCAGAACACACACACACATGCACACAGCACCCAGAACACACACACACATGCACACAGCACCCAGAACACACACACACACACACACACACACACACACACATAGAGATGCACCCTCACCACATCCTTGTTCGGTCAGGCTGGTGTGACCTCGGATTTTGGGAAGTGGAAAGTGACTTTGTTTTGTTTGTCATGGCTCCAGGGCACGTCAGGGGACCTCGTGCCTCTGTCTGTTCCCAACCTGGCAGCCTCCATCCTCCCTCAGAGCCCTCTGGCCCAGCTCTCAAGGAGGCAGGGAGGCGGTAAACTGAGTCACATGCCCATTGTCATATTGTGGGGCCACATCCACATTCCCCTGGGCCTACACACCTGACCCTTTACCTCAGAATTCTGCCTCACCCCTGCCATGGAGAACCCTCCTGCAATGCCACCTGAGCGAACTGCAGCTGCAGAGGGGTGGGTCCTTCTGGAGCTTTCCCAGAGAGACAGTCACCCAGTGAGACAGAGGCAGGACCTGTGCCTCAGTGGGAAGCCCCACAAGCTGCGTCTGCTCAGCCTGTGTCTATTGTGACGCTCCGTCATCAGTTTGTTCCATGCCAAGCTAAGGGCATATAATTATGTTCTGTTTAATGCTGTTTAATGGATTTAACGGCACTATTGAATCATTTTTGTTACAACAGATGTTTATATTCTCATGGAACTTCTTTCTCAGAGAACAATCTTAATCTCTGCATCATTTATAGATAAGCATACTCGTTTGCTTTCAGGACAGTCTAAGGTCAGTGAGGGGTTTTGCTTTTAAGCTACTGCTGGTTCTTTGTGGTCCTGCAGAGTTTGAGGCCCTGGACCAAGTGGTAGATGACAGGTGGCATCCTGGTGAGGCTGGGGCTCCATCTCTGTGGTCCTGGGCTCAGACCCACTAGATAGGTGAGTCTTTAAGCTCATGCCAGGCATCAGAGCTCAGCATGCAGGTGCCATCAAATAATCCAGACGCAGGCCCTGACTTTTGGCTGAGCTGCTGTGGCCTCTGCTGACCAGCTCCTGCCACTCCTCGGGTCAACCTGAGGGCTGGCTGTCTTCCTATCCAGGGGAGCTCATCGGACTGAGATCTTCTGACCAGACGGCAGGGGGCTGGTCAGAGGCCTTTCTAGCAGGTCAGCAGAAGGGCTGACCACGATGGTGGACATTGGCCCAGGATGGCCCAGCTCCTGCTCCCTCTGGCGTGTGCTGGTGTTTCCTGACATAAAGAGCTGTCAGAAACTGCAGTGCTCTGTCAGTTGAAATTGCTCACTGCATTTAATCAGAATCTTAATTTTCAAATCAAAATTGAGATGTCACCTTTCCCAGGTCGATGAAGATGAAACTATTTTCTGCAGAAGAAAGTGAGACCTGAGCAAAGTAGATACTTTGGCAAATTTGAGAATTATTAGAATAAGTATGGCAGATCGCTGAGTGGTGTCCGTTTCAATTGCCATTGTCAAAAATTCACTCCTGAAACAGCCTCAGCTCAATCCTGAAGGCAGGCCATCAGCCAGGCTGTTGTCGGGTTTGAAAGGGATCGGTTCTGGTGAGGGTGCTGAGGCAGTGGGAGTCGAGAGCTGGGGGGAGCGGGCTTTGCCCTCCTGTGCCTGCCGACATTGTCCAGGGCAGGACCAGGGCTGTGTGGGTGCGGCCTCCGCTCCGCAATGGGCCGTGACTGGAGCACAGGCTACACTGTATATGCCGCTGTCTGGCAGAGATGTGGTAATGGCTGTGAGTCTCTGTGATTGCCGATGTGCCTGTCACGGTCAGTCTGAGAGCGTGTGAGGCTGACAGTGCAGGGGGAGCCGGGCGGGTCCTGCTGTGGCCTCTGGGGCCGTGAGTTCCGGGAATTCAGTGTAGGAGCAGAAACCTCCCCTGGGTACGCAGACAGAGTTTGCTGGAAGGAAACCTCAGGCTCCAGGACAGGAGAGGAGTCCCGGGATTCTAACCCAGGGTGTTGGGGGTGGGCACTATAGGGGTCAGGCAGCCGCCTCTGTACTCCAAGCCCCACCCCTGCTCACAAGGAGGGGTGAGAGCGGCCAGAGGAGGGCGAGGGGTGGGCCACATGGGGAGGCACAGGTGGAAAAGTGGGGCATGTGTGCCAAGCCCTAGCCTTCTGAAAACAGTGCTTGTCTGGATGGTTGACAATGTGGCCCCCGGGATCTGTGGACTCTACAGCAGTATACTGGCCAAGGCTATACCTGGACATTGAGCTGAGACCCCGGCACATCCGTGGACCAGGCCTAGGGTGACTGATGTGATGGAAGGCAGCCCTCAGCCTTCTTGGGGTATCACCATAACCTGTGACTTTTGAAGAGCAGCCCTGAATCTGGGCTTTAAATCTTATCTCTAGATTTGTCTTGCTGGGAGCTAATTCAAATTTGATTCCAGTGTTGTCAAACAAAACTCATCCCTGGGTTAAATTCGGGCAATAGGTCAATAGTTTACAAACTCAATTTTGTAAGCTTTTTATTCTGAAGTGATTTTAAACTTAGAGAAAAATTGCCAAAATAGTACAGAGTTCCTATGTACCGTTTACCGATATTCCCTAACAATAGCGATTTAGAGTATGATTATTAAAACCAGGAAATTGACAATGACACTAACTGACCTCCAGCCATTTTGCACAGTGTGAGTTCTCCCACTCGGGGCTTTTTCTGTTTTGGGACCTGATCGAGGCTCTCAGGAAGTCCTTGGTTGTCACATCTCCTAGGCAACCTCAGTTGGTAATGGTTCGTCAGCTTCTCTTTGTCACCTGTGACCTTGACCCTTTTGGAGAGTGCAGGCCCATTATTTTGTAGAATGTCCCTCAATTTGGGATCATCAGATGTTTTCTCTCGGCTGCGATGAGGCTGACCATCTTTGACGGGAAAGCCACAGAAGTGAGATTGTGCCTTGCTGATGACATGGTCAGGCAGGGGTAATCTGCCTGCAGCTGCCACAACAGCAGAAATTAATTTTCTCACAGTTCTGGGGGCCAGAGGTCCACGATCTCGATGTTAGCAGGATTGGTTTTCCCTACGGCCTCTCTCCTTGGCTTGCAGTCACGGTCTCCTCCCTGTGACCTCACAGGGGTGTCCCCCCTGCCATGAACGCCTGTCTCTAATCTCCTCCTCTCAAGAGGATACTGTCAGATTGGATCAGGACCCACCCAATGACCTCATCCTAACCTAGTCGCCCCTTCAAAGGCCCTGTCTCCACATACAGGCGCATTCTGAGGTCCTGAGGGTTAGGACATCAACGGATGACTTTTGGGGACAGTTCAGCCCTAGGCTTGGGCAGCACAGGGAGTGGGTGTTTATTATTTCTGGTGAGGCTCGAGTGAGTCACCTGGTTGAGATCAGCTGGGTTTGCCCGTCATCACGTTATTGTTTTGCCCTTTGCCAGTAATAAGTATCTTGGTGAGGGAGACGCCATGAAACCACACATGCGTCCTTTGTCTCATCTTTCTGCACTGATCTTGGGGAGTTGCTGGTACTAGCCTGCAGCTGCAAAAGTGACTGCTGCGTGTTCTCCTGATGGTGACATTCTGTTCCTTTTATTCCCCTCTGCATTCATTAACTGCAGTTCTCTTACAAGGACAAACTGTTATTTATCCATTCGAGCCTTATTTTTGTTGCAGTGACTCAGGGATTTTACTTCATTCCATAGGTCATGGTCCAGTGCTGTTCTTATTTATTTCATTGCTCACATTGTCCCAGCTGTGACCACTGTGGGCTTTGTCCACTTGGTTCCCGTGTCCCTTTTGTACCCACCCCCCAACTTTTTGAGACCTTCCTTCCTTTCTGACAGTATAGACATCCTAGGCTCATTTACTCAGCCATTTCAGCACAGAGCCTGGGTTCATCCTATTGGAGAATGGTATTTGGAAACCAGGATCTGGGGATTCGATGTTCTCATTTCTCCTGGAATGTCACAGGGGACTGAGCTCGGAGATACACGTGTGAACGTTCACAGCAGCACACACTTGCATCTGCCTTTATCTGTATCTATCCATGTGTGCTTGTGCACGCGTGTGAGTGTGTGTGTGCGTCTGTGCATGTTAAAATATATAATTTCAGACCTGGGATAGTGGCTCATGCCTGTAAGCTGTGAGAATTACTCGAGACCAGGAGTTCAAGACCAGCCTGGGCACCATAGTAAGACTCTGTCTCTATAAAAAAATAAGAAAATTAGCAAGGTGTTGTGGCAGGCCCCTGTCGTCCCAGCTACTCAGGAGGCCAAGGCAGGGGCATCACTTGAGCCAGGGAGTTTGAGGTTGCCGTGAGCTAGACTGATGCCAGTGCACTCCAGCCTGGGTGATAGAGCAAGACCCTGTCTCAAAAATAAAGAAGCCAAACAAGCATAAATTTAGTTCTGTCCAGTCTAAGATCACAGGTTTCATTTTAGCCTTTGCTCATATGTCCTTCAATCTCCCAAAGGTAGAAACCCGTCCCTCATTGTTCTCACCGGTCTTTCTTGTTTAAAGGCAGTGGACACACATGAAGTCACTTCATAATCGCCAGCCTCGTGCCCTGCGGGGAAATGGATTTACTGACGAGAGGGCAGCACTTTTCACGTTCTCTGGTTTTACAACATACATTTTAAATAGCGCTTCCCAAAGTCACATCGCTTGGTTCTTTCCTTCTCCGCTCCCTTCAGTATGGTCTTACTATCTACTTGGGAGGCAGCCAGAGTTTGTTGTTTACATTCCACCATGGTCCCCCTTGCTGGTTGTTTTCAATTACAGATTTATCTGACCTGAGCGACATCACCGACATCACCGTGGGTCCTAAGTGGGATCTACCCTGACTGTGATGTGTGTGCATCGTCCTTCTGTGCAGGCTGGTGTGTTCTGGAAATTGCCCTAAACCGGCCAAGGAGGTCATCCGGCTGCCCCACAGTTGGTGCTGCTCCACCATGTGGGTTTATCCAGCTGGCACCTGGTTCACTCCTGCTCTCTCCTGCTCACAGGCACACAGATTGTTCCCATATCTGGTCACTATAAGTGATTTATTGCAGTAAACAACCTTGTGCACCTGCATGTCCCCACCGTGGGGGGCGCGGCCACTGTCCTGGGAACTGAAAAGTCTGTGTCTGTTTGCAGGTAGATCTCACCCCAGGCTGCCTTCTTCCTCCCCTTATTTTGAGTCTCCTGTTTGTTGGGGACAATGAAGTAACACAGCAGAGAGGAGCTCGTCAGTCTCTGCTGATGAGATAACTGGGCACAGAGCTCCTACATGCACACCCCTGGGTTGTCATCTGGGTGGTCCAAGTAGTGATTTTAGAAGCAACCAAGTCTAGAATCAACCACCCCAGACGACAGTGCCTTCCCGCCCACTGCAGAGCCTGGGAAGGAGCCAGTGCAGGAAACAGGTGGGGTGGCCCTGCCAGCGGGGATGTTCCCTGTGACATCAGGGGCAGAGGCCTGCAGGAAGGGCTAGGGCCTGCAAGAAGGGCTAGGGCCTGGCAGAAGGAAGGCAAGGGTGGCTTCTGGTGGTGCTAAAGCCACTAGGGCTTGGTGCTACAGCCAACCAAGTCTAGCATTGCTGTGCATTTTGAAAACATATATTCATGTGCAAGTAGTGACTTTTTTTTTCTTTTTGAGACAGTCTCACTTTGTCACCCTTGGGATAGTGCTATGGCGTCACAGCTTACAGCAACCTCAAACTCTTGGGCTTAGGCAATTCTCTTGCCTCAGCCTCCTAAGTAGCTAGGACTACAGGTGCCCACCACAACACCTTGCTAGTTTCTTGTTGCAGTTGTTATTGTTGGTTAGCTGGCTTGGACCAGGCTCGAACCCACCAGCCTCGGTGCATGTGGCTGGCACTGTAACCACTGTGCTATGGGCACCTAGCCGAGTAGTGACATTTTGGTCAGCAACAAACTCCATATACTGTGGGGGTCCCATATGATTATAATATAGTATTTTCATTGCATCTTTTCCATGCTTAGATGTTTGGACACACAGATACTTACCATTGTGTTACTATTGCCTACAGCTTTCAGTACAGTCACCTGTTGCACAGATGTGTATCCTCGGGGTGACGAGTTGCACACCCCGGCTGGTATGAGGGGTGCTGTGCCAACCCGTTGTGTTTACGTGCACTCTGTGGCATTTTCACATGAGTGAATTGTCTAATGACACGTTCCAAAGAACATATTGTTAAGCAATACATGGACGCACGTATACATTTCAAGGACACCATGGCTGTGTGTATATATAGGATACATGTGTATTTCTCAGCTCTGCAGTCAGGAAGCTGAGCGCTCTGAGAAGACTCGTGCAATCTTTGGGCTGTTTCTCATGGTGCAAAGCTGCCGTAGGCAGAGGTGGGTGTAGGGTCAGGGGTCCATTCTGCAGAAGCCTCGCTTCCCTTCCACTGCAGAGAATCATAGGCTCTGCCTTGGTGCCATGGATGGAGGTTTTGCAGAAGACATCATTTTTGTCTTCTGTGAAGTAAGAAAGGTGCTAGTTTGAAAACCAGAGAAAAAGAAAGGGTGGATTAAAATGCAGTTGCTGCTTTAATGGCTGGTTACTGTAGTTATTTTTAAAAAAGGCAAGTGAATAAAGAATCTTGTCTTGAAGAGCGGCAGAGAAGAATTTTTATCATACCAGAAGAGGATGGTAATTAAGGCTTGTCTTAGCCAAGTGCTCTCTAGGGGTTTGGGGTTTTTTCTTATGAAGGTTGCTTTTATATTTCTGAGGACGTTTGGGAGGTATGCTTTTCTGGATTGAAACGACTTGTCTGATGGGAACATTTTCCATGGCAGTCTGTGCTCCCTGACGGGCCTGTGAGATGAGGCAGACTTGGGAGAGAGCCGGGCTGTCGGCTTGTTTGTTCCCCTCGTCTTTGTGGGCAAAACAAGGCCTGGAGGTTGCGGGAATTTTCGACAGCAAGTACTTGAGGCCTGAGGCTGGGGTGGCTTCTTTTCTTGGCATGGGGGGGGAAGTGTTCTTGGTTGCAGGGGAACCCTGGAGGCTCCTAATAGGTACTTGGTTAACCACAGGGGTGGGGAGAGAGCACTTGCACCTCTGCCCCTGCCCATCGGACTGCAGCAATCCCTCCAGGGGCCCTGGGACAGGGGCCCTCCATTTCCCAGTATGTGGGTTTTGTCTGTTATTCTGGGCCTTCAGCTGCAGGGTACAAATCAAGGTGGGAAAGTGATGAACCCATGCTGTGTTCTGACCTCGGATCTGGGGCTTGCGCCTGCAGATGGGGTTGCACCAAGGGTGCGGTGTGGGCTGGGTGGAGCCCCAGAGGTGGCTCCCCACCTTCCCTGACAACCCCCAGGGGGCTGGCTGGTTTTACTATGCTTTCCCTCCCCAGTGAGACAGAATTCTTCCTCCTCCCAAAGTGCCTGTTGTAATGTCTTTTGGGGATAGTTCCTTTGTCCCTGAAGTCACCAAACCAGTAACTATAAACCCTACAACACCCTTCACAGCTGTGTCAGTCTGCCCTGCAGCCTGCTGTTGTCACACGTCTGGTTTGCCTCAGGTCTGCACCCCACCTGCAGCTTGTGCCCAGCCTTCTGCGTCCTTGCTCCCTTATCTCTTTAGGATAACTTCTTAGAAGTGGAATCGCTCGTTCAAACATCCACACATGCATTCCTCATTTTTAAATTTGGTTTGGAAGTTTAAGCCATATCTGTATTTGCTTATGAAGAGACCAAGCAAAATAGTAGACTCCTACATTCAGAGATCAGACTGTTGTCATCTTCTCTTTGCCACGTTTTAAAGTATGTTTTGTTGAAATACAACATACTTACAGAAAAGTACACACACAGGTGTACAGTACCGCAGCTTTCACTGAGCAGACTTCCCCGTAAACTCACCCTTAGAACATGAGACAGACGTGGCCAGAATCCCAGAATACCTGTCCCAGACATTGCCACATCTAGCCGTTTGGGCTCATGATAAACAGCACTGCTGGAACATTCTAGGATGTCATATATTTTGGTGAATATATGAATGAACGTCTTTCCTTCCGTCACATGCCCAGGAGTAGGGTGCCGGTCACAGGGTATGCTTATGTTTAACTTTGGTAGATTTATGCCAAATTGTGTTTTCACAGGGGCCACTGGTTTACATTCCCCTCATCAGAGCAGGAGATAATAGGGTCCGGTGTGGGACACCGCCTGCCTCCCCACATTTGTTTCCTTTTCCATAATGGCATCAGTGGCCCGTTTATTGTTGGATGTTATAATATCCTTTTAAAAAAACTCTATTCCATTCAAATTTTATGCCTGTTTTTATATTAGGTTTTCTGCTTTCTTCCTTATTGATTTTTTAAGGAGTTTTGTATATTTAGTCATTTGTTGGTTATATGAGGTTGGGCAATTAAGTTCAAGAAATCATCCTAGAAAAAATGACTACAAATCGTCCACACTCTGTCTGTCTCTGTGCCCCCTGCTTATATTCCTACCCCTGGTCCTCACTCCCTGCCTCCTCTATCAGGACCCTCTGATCGCATCGGGTTCACGTGGATCATGTACCAAGATATTTAATTTAATTATACTAGAGGAGTTCCTTTTGCATGAGAAGTGACACTTGCAGGCTGTGGAGTTCAGGTCATGGACACCTTTGGCCAAGGTTGGGCACCACGTCTGCCCACCACAGAGGCCAGATAGGGACCCCCAGGAAGCCCCCTGCAGCCCACACTACCTCAGTCTCAGGCTGTGTGGTGTGTAGACTCTGCGCTCTAGTAGCCGCCTGTGGGGTGGGCAGGCCCTTCCTCCTGGCCCTGTGAAAGAGACCTCCTGTGTCCAGGCCACTTTCCTTGGCCGATGTGCTAGGCATGGGGTCTTGAGTGTGTGGCTGCATTGCCCTCCTCCCACAGGGCAGGGCCCTGGGGCCTCTTCGGCCACACACCAGAGCAAGTGTGGTATCAGCCGCATCTCGAGAACAGTGAACTAACTCCCTTCCCTGTGGCCTGTGCACCTGCAGCTTGGGTGCCGTGTAATTTTGGATGTGACACCTGTGGCATGTCACCGTTACACTGAGAAGACACAGAAAAGACCTGGAATATAACGCGCTCATCTAAAAGCTCAACACTAAGTGAGCTGGCGTGTACAGAGCAGGGGCAGCCAGTGCGTGCGGTTAAACACGGGTGCTCAGCCTATAGCCTGAGTTATTCAGAGGTGACCTTGGACTGCAGTCCATCTGTCATGATCCACAGTGTGTTTGGACCTTGCTGCCCTCCTCCCACTGCCTGGTCCCTGAGGCCTCTGCCCCTGGATTACACTGCCCTCCTCTAACGACTTATTCCAGATGATGACTTCATGATTGTTCCTACACTGGCAGCAGCAGCACCAGTGAGGGGGTGCTCTTCTCACTGGACGCACAGGAGCCCGGGAATGCGGGGATAAAGCCTCCTCCCTGGTCAGTGCTCCTCCTGGTCAGCGTTCCTCCCGCACTCTCCTAGAGAACAACCGCTTCCCTGCACTTAAGCTGGGGCATCTACTCCTGCTCTGACCCATGTGGCCTCTGGGGACATGGGCTGAGGTGCTTCCTCAGGGCTCCTGCTCTCTGGGTTGGTGGACAGTACCTCAGGGACAGGGAGGACAGCGCCCATCAAGGATGGGGTGAGCCCTATTGGAGCCACAGCCCTCAGCATGGTCAGTTCTGTCCTTAGCTGAGGGATGCAGCCTATGGCTGGAGACCCTGCACCTACCAGCACGTCTCCCACTGTTCAGCCCCACAGCCACTGTCCCTGGAGTAACAGCCCATGATCGTTGTCTATACCTCCCTACTCTTGCAAGGGTCTGATCAGGCCTGGCAGGAGTGGCCCAGGTGGGCAGGTGGGGCTGCTGTGTGCTGATGCCCCTGTGCTGGCCCTAGGACAGGAATTTTCATCTGTCCCTATAGCTCTTCCAGATAGGAGTCAGCCAGCAGTGTCAGCACAGGGACACTGTACCCTGTGCCTGGCTCTGGGTGTCATGGCAAGGGCTTCTTGGAAGACCATGAGTCAGCTGGGGGGTGGGAGTTTGGCCTTGCTAGAGATATAACTGTCAATAGCCACCCCTGAAGGATAGTGGCCCACATGGTGGCCCGTTTCTCTCAGTCAGCATCTGCAGACAAACCATCCCCATTCTGCAGGAGGAAGCCATGGGGACCTCTGGCCCCATCCCATGTAGGGGGAGGGTGGCATGTAGAGCACCAGCTCCTCTGAAGGCGACTCCTGGGGCCTCTACTCAGCCTGTGTCCTGACACCTCACCAGCAGCAGTGTCCAGCTGCAAGGGCAGTGGTCTTCCTGGATGGTCAAGGGTCCCTCTGTCCTAGAGTTCTGTCTAGCCACTCCATGGCACACCGGCTGGCAAGCTGTGTTTTCTGGATGGGAGGCTGAACATGGGGTCAGCCTGGGGTAGCAGCCTTTCTGAGCCTGTGAGTGGGGCAATAGGTGGTACAGTGGGTGGGGGCCCTAAGCCGTGTCCCCATTCTCCTTGCCTGGGGAGTGTCTTCCTTTCAGCATACCCTGCAGCTGGCCAGGGCGCTTGCTCACCCTCCTGTGTCTGCCTGGCCCTCAGCTGTTGCAGTTGTAAGGCCACCAGATGTGCAGAGGCCTGCATGCCCCTCCCAGCTTTGACCCACAGCCCCCACTTGGGGAATGGCCACAGAGGGAGCTCCCAGTGACTTGGAGCTCCTTGGACTTGCAGGGTGGAGGGCCCAACCAGGCACTGTCCCAGCTGACGTTCAGATCAGTAATTTATTCCATGATGATAATAGGTTGTTGATCCAGTAACTTTTTATAGTTCACGTAAGAGACTATTGTCTTCTGAGAAACCATTACTCATTTGAGGGTAGGGCAGGGGTCATTTTTAGATGTTAGCATGGCCTTCTTGTGCCCTGTGAGGATGAACCCACACTCAGGGATCTGTGTCTGTCCTATAGGGCTAGGATGGAAGACCCTGCCCTCCCCCATCTTGAAATACAGGGGGGTGGATTGCTCTCCAGAGGTGGCAAGGACCTGGCTGCCAAGTCAGCTTCTGACAGGCTATGGCTTTTCCTGATACTCAGGGCAAGAGGAGGTGGAAACGAAGGAAGAAAGGAGAGAAAGAGAAAACAAGGAAAAGAAGGGGCTTCCAGGGAGGGGAGAGAAGGTGTAGGGAATTAGAGAATGGGTAACACTTCACACACTCAGTGCAGTCGGAGGGCAGCTCTGGAGCTGAGCCCACCGCGCCAAGTTCTTGCTCTGTCCAAGGTCCGGGTTAGCCCTGTGGCTGTGGTCCCTGCTGTCTCTGGGTACTGTCTGGGCACAGGGTTATGTGGGACCACGTGGCCTGCATGCAGCAGGCCGGGCAGCACTTGCTGGCCCTCCACAGGGAGAGATGGTGGGCCCAGCACAGCATGTCACCCGCACCCACCCTCTGGTTTCTGCACGTTTGTGCCTATCAGGGCCTTTCTGTTGGCAAACTTCTGTCCAGCCTATACCTACCTTTCCCTCATGCCAAGCAATCAGAGACAGAAATTCTGGGAGTGAAATGCTCACCATATCCTTTTCTGATCTACTTTAGAGTACATATGCCACTAAACTAAGGCATTCATTCACAGACCCCCCCGCAACAGTCTTATGTCTCAGAAGGGCCATGTGAACATGTCCTGGTGTGCGTCGATTGGCAGGATCAGTGCCTGTCCCGGTTGAGCCCAGGACGTAACCATGACCCCTGACAGGTGCCTGTGGCTCCTCATGTGTGGGGACAACTAGGTGGGCTGTGTGGTGAGGGCAGTGCAGGGATCTCGAGCAGGGCCTGCAGGAACTGCTTTTGTAGGACAAGAGAGAGGAGGCACCACATTGCCCAAAAGGACTGGCTGCTCCTACACTACTTGGGCTCAGTAGGGAGACTCAGGGCAGCCAAAGTTGCCGTTTCTGGCTGGAGTGGGGTGAGGGGAGAAGACGGTACTGAGCACGGGAGGCCTGGACATGTGTGATGATTGTGGCTGACATGTCATCCCACATGTCAAGGAAACGTTTTCCTCTTCTTCGGTCTGGTCCTGTCCCTGTGAAACTGGCAGAAATGCTTCATTTGTGAAGTGTCTGGAGCAAGCTTTGGCTCCCTGGGATTCCAGGGCTGTGTTCAGGAAGCTGAGGACACAGTGCGTCTGAGCTGGGACGACACTTCCATTGTTGCCTGTTGGTGGTCCATTACCTAACAGGCTGTCCTGTCTTTTCAACAGAGAGCATCACTGTCGTCACTTCCATCACCACCATTAGTGAGATTCCTTGTCAGGACCTACCTGTGGTGTTTGTAGTGAGGACGGGCTGTGTATTCTAGAATTGCTCAAACTAAAATTTGACTCATTCTTTAGTCGGAGTTTCCAGAGATCGTGAGCTGCTCTGGTTGTTGCTCCAGATGGTCACCGTCCCTGGTCAGTGGAAGGAGAGGACGATATTTCCCGAGATGCTCACGCTGGTGTGAAGTGCAGGATTATGCTGAGCTGTCCCAATAGCAGCAGGAACACCTTATTTCTTTTGATTGACATCTGCAACAGCCAAGGGCACACTCGTTTTGTTTTCTTTCCTGCTATTTGATTTGAAACAGGACTTGGGCATTTGTATTTAAATGGTAAATTTCCATCAAAATTCCTCATTTGAACAAACTGGGAAATCTGAATAACAACATATAATTTTTCAGCGTAAAGATCTTTGGGATGGCAAGAGATTATCTGCTTTCCTATAGCTTTCTTAACATTTTTCTTCCAGTAGGCAATTATTTGAAAAAAGAAAGGAATCCTCCTGTCCAGGAGGCTGAGACAACGGGACTTATACATAGAGGGTCTCAAGCTTATTTCAAAGGATTTTTCCTAACTGTCATACTGCCCAACCCCTGCCTTTTAATGGTTTGTGTTGAGATCTCCTCTTGCTACAGAAATCACATCTTTCCTAATCCTGCACAGTGAGCTCCAATCTGAGAATTTTCAGACCCTCCTGGGGTCTGTCTATCCAGAACACCTCTTTAATAGGCCAAGGAAAGACCAATGATCAGGTGAGAAGCTGCCCCCAGGCAGGAGCCCCTTCTCTGATGTCTGGGGTTGGAGCAGGGGCCGCAGCAGGGAGGGCTCCGAGACCCCTGCCGAGTCCAGCCCTGAGGCTGGTGTGGTGGGCACCTGCCCTTTTCTGCCATTTCACTCTGACCTTGGTCACTTCCCATTCATTTCTCTTCTCATCTGTTCCTGAATTTGGCCTGAAGTGAGCTTTTCACCACACCTCCAATTTTGGCTAAAACCCCTGTTCTCCCTGGGGGCAGCTTTACGGCTCCTGTTTCAAGTTCCTGGAGGAATTAACAATCAGATTCCAGGGCTCTCCTGGGGTATAACGTGGAGCAAGAATTTGCTGAATGAACCCAGTTTCCCTCTTCTGGAGGTGAGCAGTGGAAATGCGTTGATTAGCCAGACCTGGTTAAGGTGGGGTTGTCTATGAGCAGGGGTCGGGGGATGAGAGAACCACTAGCAAACTGAGTCAGGGCTAAAGTGACAGAGGTCTGGGGAGATTCTAGGAGACCCACACATTCAACGTCTAGGACCGTGTCCCTTCTCAAAGACTTTGCAACGTTGACTTGTTTCATGAGCTCTTTGGGAACCATGGTGATTTTGAAGGTGTGAGTGCCTGGGGAGGGGGCAGGTGTGAGTCATGGCAATTGCACCTGCCTGTGGTGCAGCTATTCCTACTTCTCCCCTTGCAGAGGACACCAAGCCATGTGCCAAGTGCACCCAGGATCCAGGCCGAGGGTGCCTCTGCCCCAGTTTACTGCTCAGAGCACATTTGTGGGATTCTTTGGGCCTGGAAACCAGGACCAGGCGTTGTGCAATAGGGCCAGAGTCCACTTTTGCACAAAGCTTGGGCTGTTTTCTGTCAGATCTGGGCCCCAGGAGCTCCCACGGCTATACTGGTTTCCCAAAGCATCACTCCCAGTCTTTCCCCTCATTCTTTCTCAGACAGTGTCTGTGCAGTTGGCACCTGCCACTCCAGGACAGAACAAAGGTTGGCCCGGGCCCTCCACACTGTCTCGCCCGGTCTCCTACCTCTGACATCTCTTCACAGGCACATGCCTGGCATGTGATGCTTTAGATTTTCCTGGGAAACCATTTTTTGTTTGTTCAAGGCTGGTTACTTCTGCTGAAGTGCCCTGCCAAATAAGGCAAACACACATACTTCCAGTAAGAGCTTTTCGGCAAAAGCAAACGCAGTGATCTAGAAAGGACCCCAAATGAGTCTTGTGGCCTGGGACTGACAAGTGATCATTTTAGAAGTAATTGGCCATCACCGCATGATAACCTCATAAGCAAGACTGGTTTTAAGAATTTGAGATGTTTTTAGACTTTCTGTAACAGCAGTCAAATTAAATGAATTAGAACATCACTAATCAACAAGGACACATCTCCAAAAATCAGCTAAATAAAAATATCCAAGATGGCAGGGTACCAGTGTTTCATGGCCACACCAAGTGAAGTTAGCCACTATTCCATGGGTGGTTATTTATCCGATTTAATGTGGGGACTGGGGAGCAGGGGCTGGGTCACATGGTAAGAAGAGTTTCAGTTTTGCTCGTGAATGTTGCTAGATGAAATTCCACCAGTCTCGTCGGTGTGCAGGGGGATCTGGTTGAGGATTTAACTTGTATTTCCTGGTTTCTGCTGAGCAGAGTATCTGTGCCACACTTGCCGCCCTCCTAGTCCCTATCTCCCTGCCCTGTCCCACCACCCCGGGCCCTGAGATCCTCCCCAGAGCAGCCCAACCTGCAGGGAGTCCCCAGCCCAGGCTACTCCAGTGGCTCACTGGAAAACAACGAAACATATTTATTAAGGCAAAAAAGTAAACTGCACTCATTTAAAGTGTTCGACTTATAGACCAACGAAACCATCACTATGGTGAACATAACGCTGAACGTGCACAACCTGGGGTTTCCTGGCTCTGATTTTAATCCTTTCCTGTCCTTCCCTGCCTACCCCCCACCCCCGTCCTAAGACAACTGCTAGTCCTTGTTCTTTCCACTATGGACTAACTTGCATTTTCTAGAACTTTAGGGACATGGTATTGTGCAGTGTGTTTTTTTGTTGGGCATTTTTCACTCACCATTGTCATTTTTTGAGGCTGGCAGTTGTCAGGCTAAGCCAGTTTTCACTCCCCTGCTGAGCCAGGAAGTTTCTCAGTACCCTGCCCATGGCTCTGTGCATCTGAGACTTCCCGCCCTGCTGGGCTTGGGCTGCTCCTGCCCAGACGGGCTCCAACCACAGTCCCCTGTGCTCCTCTCAGGCTGCTCTTTCCTTCACTGGGAAGGCTCCTAACCACACGCACTGATCCCCCATGCCCAGAGCTCAAGGGGACCCTCTGCAGACCTCGAGCCCCCTCTGTGTGGCTCTCTCCTCTCTGGTCATCTGCCCTTGGACATCTAAGTCCTGGGGACTTTGCTGAGTCCTGCCTGTGTTTCCCTTCCCTGCTCCACAGTTTGCATATTTTCTCAAGGTTGGAGTCAGGTGCCATCACTGAGCTCACTTGTCCCCCAGGTGTCACTCTCTTTCACCACCTGATGTCCAGTGTCCTGAACAACCTCCTTACGTTCAGTTGTTTCTGGTGGGCAGGTCGATCCTGTCTGTTGTTACATCTCAGACATAGGTCTAAGGGTGACGTTGAGGGCTTTGGCTTCCCCTGTGTGATGTGAGAGCCACCAGAGCATCTGAGCACAGAGACCAGGAGACTGACCAGGTGTCCACAGACCTCGTGCTGTGGGGAGGAGCCCTGCTTAGGATGGTGGGGGGAGTCTGGAGGCAGGTTACATTCAGATCTGCCATCAGGACTTGCTGACATTGTCAACATGGGGTGTCTCCAAGATTTGACTGCTCAGAAAATAGGACATTAACTGACATGAGCAAGGCTACAGGCAGCTCCGGTGTCGGGACTAAGGGCAGGAGCTATCCATCGGACCTGTTAGATTTAAAGGCCTGTGAACATCTCAGTGGAGATGTTGCATGGATGCTTCTAGACCAGCGCTTCCCAACCCCTTTATAACAATGAAAATACATTGCAGCATTAGGAAGGTTGAGAACCGCTGTTCTAGACTTTAGGAGAGAGCGCCAGTCTTGAGATGTAGATTTTGGAGTTTTCCAGCTGGGCACACTGCCACCTTGAGCAGAGCTAGCTTTGCTGGTGAGAAAGAACAGGAAAATGCATGTAGGCCAAGTGAGTGTCAGTGAAGCCCCACTGTCTGCTGGTGCCTGGGAGGTGGAGGTACCTCCTGGGGCCACCTCTGGATCCAGTTTGCGCAGAGGCTGCCAGAGCAGATGAGGGGCTGCCCTCCTGGGGAGACCCATGCTGTTCCCTCCTCCTTTCTATTTCTGATCTGGTCTGTAATCCATTTGGAGGGAGATTGCGGGGAGGCCCCGCCAACCCCTAAACTCCATAGCCGCTTTCCTGAAGCTGCCAGAGCAGTCACCACAGGGACCTGGGCTGGTTCCCGAATACTATGGGAATCCTGAGGCACTGACGAGAGAGGCAAAGCTCAGTGACTTTGGGTTGTCAGGATCTGCTCTGTTCCAGAAAACCACGTTCGCTGGCTTTGGTGACTGCGTGCACTGAAAGACAGAACCAGAGGACGACTGTACCTCATCGGTTGGTGTTTTAATTGTCAACTGCGGGCATCTGGGGTTTCTCTCCCTGCCTCTGGATTTCTTTGGCCTGACGTTAGACAGAGCAGAACTTCAGCCACTCCATTAGGAATGAATGAACATTAATTTCACCTGCCAAGAGAGGGGTGGGGAGGGAAGGTGTGGGAGTGGGCTTGGCCTCTGTAGACAGTGATGTTGTGATGACTTTTCTGATATGGAGAAGGACCATTTGGCTCTGTGCCCAGTTTTGACAAATTCCACACACAGGTCCCTTTGCATCCCTGACTGTTGTCACAGTAAAAGCCATGGCCTCTCTATTTCTTTTGAAAATTTAAAGACACGCAGCCATTGGTAATGCTTTTCTCTTGTTTCTGTAAGTCATCCCAAATTCTTCTTGGATAGAGGCCAGTTAGAACTGTATAAATAAAAGGATAATTAATGGATTGGCTCTCTTGGACTTAAACACTTTGGCCAATTTCATGACAAGAAGAACAAAGGGAAGAAAACCAAAACTCAAAGTGCTAGGCAAGATTTCAAATAGCCACAGTCCAGAAGCCAAATTGAAAAGCTGTAACACTTTTATAGGTGTTTATAGGTGTCACTTTTCTTGGCTGACTTCAGCACTGATGTGAGTGAGAATGCCAGGAAAACTTGTACATTCTGGGTACAGCACCTGCATGGATTTTCGATTCTGCCATTTATTTTTGCTCCTGATATATGTCACGAGATGGAGTTTGAATGCTTTAGTGCTGTGGCCTTCCATGCTCTGGGAGGCATGTGGATTCTGGGCTGGGCATCCCACCTGCCCTGCAGCTCCTGGAGCTGACAGAGTGGGGGGCCCAGACGGTCACTGGAGTCAGGGGCATCTGAGTGTAGAGCCGTGCACAGGTCCTGATGTGCAGGGTAGGGGAGCTCACAGCCATTCTGGGAAAATTCAGGCCCCAGGACAATGAAAAAGCAGGTAAAATTCAGGTGTAACGCACCTTTCTTGAGTAACATGGTGGTCAGCATGGGTTCTGGAATCAGGATGTCTGGACTTGAATCCTGAATTTTCCATGTCCCTGCTCTGTTATGTGGAGTGAGTCCCTCTAATCACAGCATGGCTTCCTTGCTCTTTTTGTAAAGTGAGGCAGTGGTGTAACGAGTGCTATGGGATCAAATTCATGTCAAACATTTAGGACAGGAGCAGGCATGGAGCGAATGCTAGGAAAAAGTTAACCATTGCCGGAGCACCATTGGGAACTCACACATGGGGTGTCAGTGGGGACTTCCAGCAGCCACAGGGTGAGTGTTGGGGACTTTAGATGTCAGCAACAGACACTGACGCTGGTTCTCTGGAGCAGAAAGGTGGTTTATTGGCAAGAAAAGGGGAGCATTGCATCCAGGGGAGGGCATGGAAAGGAGACAAAGTCTAAGGTCTTAGAAAATACATTATTTCTCTTTTTTTTTTTTTTTTTTAGGTTTTTATTTTTATTATTATTATTTTTTTTTTATTGAATCATATCTGTGTACAATAATTCAGTCATGGGGTACAGTGTACGGGCTTCAGATACAATCAGAGATATTTTCATCAACCTGATTGCGATAACATTCAAGAGACTTTCTCATTACTTTGTG
>CAUYRH010148989.1:0-17183 GCA_963574655.1 Perodicticus potto
CCTGTAGTCCCAGCTACTTGGGAGGTGGAGGCAGGAGACTCGCTTGAGCCCAGGAATTGGAGGTTGCTGTGAGCTGTGATGCCACGACACTCTACCTAGGGCGACAGCTTGAGGCTCTGTCTCAGAAAAAAAAAAAAAAAAAAAAAAAGAAATAAATTCCATGGCCCAGTGCAGTGGCTCATACCTGTAATCCTAGCACCCTGGGAGACAAAAGCAGGTGGATTCTCTGAGCTCAGGAGTTTGAGACCATCCTGAGCATGAGAGTGAGACCCCATCTCTACTAAAAATAGAAAAACTAGTTGTGTGTCATGGCAGGTGCCTGTAGTCCCAGCTACTTGTGAGCCTAAGGCAAGAGGAGCTATTGAGTCCAAGAGTTTGAGGTTGCTGTGAGCTATGATGCCATGGCACTCTACCCAGGGTGACAGAGACTCTGTCTCAAAATAAATATATAAATAAATTCCATGGATAGCATGCACAATATCTTGGAGGTTACAGAAAATCATATTACTACAAATGCCACATTTTCTGGTTGAGAAAACTGAGAATAATTAAGGATTTACTTGAGGTCACGCAGGAATTTAGAAGAAAAAAACACATTTGTTGGAACAGACAATATGCACTAGTAAACAACCATCAATGTTGTTAAGTCACATGACTGGAGTAATACTTTAGAAAAATAATTTTAGCAATAACAAATCAGAACACTCTAACACAAATCTTTCCATGGAGATCATCTCCAACTAACACTAAAGTTAAATTCCTTGGAAAAAAAAAAAAACAACAACAAAAACTAATCTGGTTGGGCACAGTGGCTAATGCCTGTTATCCTAACACTATGGGAGACTAAGGCCAGTGGCTCTCTTAAGCTCTGGAATTGAAGACCAGCCTGAGCAAGAGCAAGACTCATCTTTAATAAAAATAGAGCCAGGCTCAGCGCCTATGGCTCAAGCGGTTAAGGTGCAAGCTACAAACACCTGACCTGACGGGTTTGAATCCAGTGTGGGCCACGAAACAATGACGGCTGCAACCAAAAAATAACTGGGTGTTGTGGCAGGTGCCTGTAGTCCCAGCTACTTGGGAGGCGGAGGCAGGAGAATCGCTTGAGCCTAGGAATTGGAGGTGGGATGCCACGGCACTCTACCCAAGGTGACAGCTTGAGGCTCTGTCTCAAAAATATATATATATTTAAAAATAGAAACATTAGCTGGGCATTGTGGTGGGCACTTGTAGTCCCAGCTACTTGGAAGACTGAGACAAGAGGAGCTCTCGAGCCTAAGAGTTTGAGGTTTCTGTAAGCTATGATGCCGTGGTATTCTAGACCCAGGGGGCACAGAGTGAGACTCTCAAAAACCAAACCAAACCAAACAAAACTAAACTAATCAAAGTTTTGTATCTATAGTACAAAGAGCTTAACATGAACAATACTTTGTGAGTCATATCCTGGTCTGGTTGTGACAACTCCTGCAATTAATTTTAACAAAATTGTGTTTTTTGTTTGTTTTTGAGACAGACTCTCACTCCATTGCCCAGGCTAGAGTGCCACCGCATCAGCTTAGCTCACAGCAACCTCAAACTCCAGGGCTCAAGTGATTCTCCTGCCTCAGCCTCCTGACTAGGTAGAACTACAGGTATGTGCCACAATGCCTGGCTACAAAAGTAGACATTGACATTCTTCTTTTTTTTTTTAATTGAGACAGAGTCTCACTTTGTTGCCCTCAGTAGAGTGCAGTGGTGGCAGAGCTCACAGCAACCTCAAACTCCTGGGCTTAAGCGATTCTCTTGCCTTTGCCTCCCGAGTAGCTGAAACTACAGGCGCCCGCCATAATGCGTGGCAATTTTTTGGTTGTTATTGTTTTAGCAGGCCAGGCTGGGTTTGAACCCACCAACCCTGGTGCACATGGCTGGCACCCTACCCACTGAGCTACGGTCGCCACCCAAAAGTGGACATTAGGAAGCTAAATCCCAGCCTAGCTACTAATTAATGTAGCAAATCATTTATATCTTCTGGGTCCTGGTGTCCTATTCACAGTTCTCTCCAGGTAAAACATTATAGGAGTCTACGAAGTTTTTATAAGAAAGCTTACTCAGCTAGAGACAAATATTAGTAGCTTTGAATTCACTGTCCTTCCCTTCCTAAAGTTTAAAAATAATCCCTGTAGATTCTGTCATGGAATCTTATAGTTAAAATAAGGTACGGAATTTAACTCCAAAACTTATAGAGTTAGGGACAAATTAAGAGCATAAAATCAGACCAAAAAAAACATAAAACAATCCTTGTCGTTATTTTGTAGGCCAAGTGTTTCTTTACGCATGTTCTGTAGACTCTAGTTCCCATGAGACGCTCTCCATAAAAGATTTTGATGCTAAATTTGGAAAACTCTGCATATTACAATTCCTACTTGAGTTTCAGAATATTGGTATAGTATAGGCTCTGAGAATTCTACATTAAGGCCACTGGTTTAACTGCCTGACATTTTTTACCAAATTTATGTTATCATGGGACCATTTCCATTTTGGGAAACAATGCTAAAGATACTTGGTAGACAATAGGAAGCACGTGCAGATCCAGAGAGAGACAGAGACTGGTCAATGCAGAGCAAATAGTAAATAACAGGACAGTTTAGTTGTGAAAGTAAGGAAAAGGGGAGTAGCAGATTTAATTTTCTGTCAACTAGGAAGATACTGATGAATAAGAGTAGAAATGGAAGAAACAGGAGAGAAATAAAATGCTAGAGAAATATAAAGCCCTTCAAAGGAGGTAGAAAGAGATGAGAATAAAAGCCTGAGTAGAGACTTACACTCCAAAAAAACACCTGTAATAATCCCAACACTTTAGGAGGCCAAGGAGGGCGGACTGCTTGAGGCCAGGAGTTCAAGATCAGTCTAAGTAACATAGCAAGACACCATCACTAAATTAAAAAAAAGTTTTTTAATTAGCTATGCATGATGGCACGTGACTGTAGTATTAGCTACTCAAGAGACTAAGGTGGGAGGATGGCTTGAGCCCGGGAGTTTGAGGCTGCAGTCAGCTAAAATGGCACCACTGCATTACAGCCTAGAAAGCAGAGTGAGGAGGAGGAAGAAAAGATATTTAGAAACAGAAAAAAATTACAATAGGAAAATGGTTTAATGGTTTATTGGGTGGCTTTGATCATCTTTCTTCCTTAGTTTTTCCTGTTCATGTCATTTCCAAGTACTTATTGAATTTCTATTGAATTAGTGTGGCGTCAGTTCTACCAGCATAGGACCATTATCTTAATCAAAAAGTATTATGTAGTCATTCATTCAAAAACATTTACTGAGTTCCTTTCATGATCCAGGCTTCATGATAGACAATGGGGTATGCTGCTATGCAGGAAATCACAGCTTCTAACCCAAGGAGCTCATGGTTTAAATCAGTATTGTTTTAAATCTGTGAAGATCAAGAAGATATAGAGACTGTTTCCACTCCACCAATTATTGTACTCGCATATTTCTTATATAAATATTTTTGCCCTTTGCAGTCTGAGGAACTATTCTTCAAAATGCACGTCAAGGCTCGGCGCCTGTGGCTCAACGGGCTAAGGCGCCAGCCAAGTACACCTGAGCTGGCGGGTTCAAATCCAGCCTGGGCCCGCCAAACAACAATGACGGCTGCAACCAAAAAATGGCTGGGTGTTGTGGCAGGCACCTGTAGTCCCAGCTACTTGGGAGGCGGAGGCAAGAGACTCGCTTGAGCCCAGTAATTGGAGGTTGCTGTGACTTGTGATGCCATGGCACTCTATCCAGGGTGACAGCTTGAGGCTCTGTCTCAAAAAAAAAAAAAATACAAGATGCACGTCAAAACAAACAAACCAACCACACCTCATCTGTCTCTGAAGTCTTCCTTAATCACTTTCTGCACATTTAACTACTTCCTCCTCAGAACCATACTCTTCATTGCACTTATTAGGTACACTGAAATTACCTCTTTCCTAGTAGAGCATTTCTTGGTGGTAGGGACTTTTTCAGAACCAGTCCCTGGCACATGAAGATACTGCCTCCAGTCTACATATACAAAGCATTATCTGTCCTTCAACGTTCAGGAGAATACCACCTCCATTATATTTTTCCTGATCTTTTGACAGAAATAACTTCCTCCTCTTCTGATCTTTATAATATACATTCTGAACCAGTACTTCTTAAACTTTAATGGGCATATGAATCACTGCAGGATCTTATTAAAATGCAAATTATGATTAAGGTATACGTTACTAATCGCCAGGTAATGCCAATGCTGCTGGTCAGTGAACATAAACTAGGCACAGAAATAGTTGTCTGATACAAAGTCAATAAAGCAAAACACTGACTTAAAGATTCCTTTTTTTTTTTTTTTTTTTTGAGAGAGGGTCTAACCTAGCTTTGTTGCTGTGGGCTGGAGTGCAGTGGTGTGATCATAGCTCACTGTAGCCATGGCCTCCTGAGTTCAAGCGATCCTCCTGCGTGAGCCTCCCAAGTAGCTGACTCTGCGGATGTGTGCCACCATGCCTGGTTAATCTGTTTAACTTATTTTTTAGAAATGGGTTCTCACTATGTTGCCCGGCTGATATTGAATTCCCAAGCTCAAGCGATCCTATGGTCCTGGCCTCCCAAAGGGCTACAATTACAGGCATAAGCCACTGTTCTTGGCCCAACATTTTCATATAAACTTTAAATATATAAAAAATGGGTATTGCGGCTTGGCACCTGTTAGCACAGGGCTTACGGCGCTGGCCACATGCACCAAGGCTGGTGGGTTTGAGCCCAGCCCCCAGCCTGCTAAACAACGACAACTGCAACAAAAAAATACAGCCGGACGTTGTGGTGGGTGCCTGTAGTCCCAGCTACTTGGGAGGCTGAGGCAAAAGAATGGCTTAAGCCCAAGAGTTAAGGTTGCTGTTGGCTGTGATGCCAGGGCACTCTACCAAGGGTGACACAGTGACACTCTGTCTCAAAAAAAAGACAAAACAAAACGAGTATTGCTACACTTTTCTACACGTGCATTTCAGTACTGCTTTTGGATGTAGTTTTATATCAAAGACTTGAATATTCAGTCCAGATTTCAGTATTCATTTATTGCCTCATTCACACATATGGGAATGTTCTTTGAACCTGTACTTACAAATTTTAACACGTATTACTTAAAATAATTTTCACATTCTTTTTTTTTTTGAGACCTGCCAGCCTTGGTGTATGTGGCCAGCGCCATAACTACTGTGCTACAGGTGCCAAGTACGCTATATTCTTATAAGTATGTTTTTCTTTCTTTTTTATTATTATTTTTTTTTTGTAGAGACAGAGTTTCTATCGCCCTCAGTAGAGTGCTGTGGCATCACACAGCTCACAGCAACCTCCAGCTCCTGGGCTTAGGCGATTCTCTTGCCTCAGCCTCCGGAGTAGCTGGGACTACAGGCACCCGCCACAATGCCCGGCTAGTTTTCTGTTTTTGCAGTTCGGCCGAGGCCAGGTTTGAACCCGCCACCCTCGGTATATGGGGCTGGTGCCCTACTCAATGAGCTACAGGCGCCGCCCTATTAAGTATGCTTTCCATTTTATAGGAGACAAATGGAAACTTACAGATGGTACATAATTTGCCCAACATCACATAGCTGTTATGAGAGTTAGGTCTTTAGTTGAAATCTCTTGCTCTAAATCTAGTAATCTTTTGGTTATACCATCTAAAATGTGATAAGTTTTGAAGTCTTATCTATCAAAGACATATAACTCAAAGAAAGCAAAAATAATTCAACAATTATTTTGTGATATTTATATTATGGGTTCTGTGGTAGGTGCTGGGACATAGAAAATATTAGGGATATTTCCATTTCTGAAGGACATTTAGGCAAGATTTCACCAAGGAGGGAGTATTTGAGTTTAGTCATAAGTTTGAGGAAAGGAGGAAAAAGGCATTCTAAGTATAGAAACCAGGATATACATACCAAGACAAAACACCAAGGCACATTTAATTTTTTTTTTTTGAAACAGAGTCTCACTATGTCGCCCTCAGTAGAGTGCCATGACATCACAGCTCACAGCAACCTCAAATTCTTGGGCTTAAGTGATTCTCTTGCCTCAGCTTCCCAAGTAGCTGGGACTACAGGTGCCTGCCACAACATCTGACTATTTTTTTTGTTACAGTTGTCATTGTTGTTTAGCTGACCCAGGCTGGGCTTGAACCTGCCAGCCTCAGTGTATGTGGCCAGCGCCCTACTCAATGAACTATGGGTGCTGAGCCTACACCCAGGCACATTTTAAGACAAGAATATGTATGGACAAATTTAAATGGATAGGTATTGTTCCGAACAAGAGACTTGAATAAAATCTAGCAAGAAGGGTATACAATGAAAACATCTGTAAGCTAAAAACATTCATGGTTAAAGAAACAGCATAAAATGGGGAGAGGCAAGAATTTGCATGACATGCAGAAACCAGAGAAAGACATGGAGTTGCAGAGTAAAATGTTCACATTGGAAAAATAATAAAAAATAAGTAAAGAGCCAGCTGACACTGAAAACTGATCGACAGCATCATTATTTACATACATATATATATACACACACAAACCTTTTTTTTGGTAGAGACAGAGTCTCACTTTATCACCCTCGGTAGAGTGTCATGGAGTACAGCTCACGGCAATCTCCAACTCCTGGGCTTAGGCAATTCTCTTGCCTCAGCCTCCCAAGTAGCTGGGATTACAGGCGCCCACCACAGTGTCCAGCTATTTTTTTGTTGCAGTTTGGCTGGGGTTGAGTTTGAACCCGCCACCCTAGGTATATGGGGCCCGTGTCTTACCCACTGACCTACAGGCGCCGCCCAATTATTTACATATAATAAGGATTTAACTCTGCCAGATACTGTATTGCTTTACTTCTGCAAAATATTTGAGCACTTGGGTATTAATATTCCAAATCTGCATACAAGAAAAATGAAGTTAAGACAGGGTAAGTAATTTGACCAAGATCACATAGACAGTAACTGGTACAGCCAGATGCAAACTCAGGACTCTTCTATACTTCAAATATACAATTCTATTTATTAAAATACAAGAGACGGCTTGGCGCCTGTGGCTCAACGGGCTAAGGTGCCAGCCACATACACCTGAGCTGGCGGGTTCGAATCCAGCCCGGGCCCGCCAAACAATGACGGCTGCCAACCAAAAAATGGCCAGGCGTTGTGGCGAGCGCCTGTAGCCCCAGCTACTTGGGAGGCGGAGGCAGGACACTGGCTTGAGCCCAGGAATTGGAGGTTGCTGTGAGCTGTGATGCCACAGCACTCTATGCAGGGTGACAGCTTGAGGCGCTGCCTCAAAAAAAAAAAAAAAAAAAAGGCATGGTGGCTCATGCCTGTAATCCCAGTACTGTGGGAGGCTAAGACAGGAGGATTGCTTGAGCTCAGGAGTTAAAGGCTTGTCTGAGTGAGAGTGAGACTCTTGACTTGTGAAAAAAATTGAAAAACCCAGCCGGGCACCATGGTGAGCACCTGTAATCCCAGCAGGTTCAGAAACTGAGGCAGCAAAATGCCCACAGCCCTAGTCTGAGGTTGCAGTGAGCTATGACACCTTGCGCTTTGCTCAGGGCATAGGGTAGAACTCTGTCTTGTCATTAAAAAATAAATAAAAATAAAAATAAAAAAATAAATATATATATGTATATGAGAAATCATAGTTCAGTGGAAAGAAATGTGAGAAGTCAGCAGACTTTTTTTTTTTTTTGTAGAGACAGAGTCTCACTCTATCACCCTTGGTAGAGTGCCGTGGAGTCACACAGCTCACAGCAACCTCCAACTCCTGGGCTTAGGCAATTCTCTTGCCTCAGCCTCCGAGTAGCTGGGACTACAGGTGCCTGCTACAACAGCTGGCTATTTTTTTGTTGCAGTTCAGCTGGGGCTGGGTTTGAACCCCCACCCTCGGTATATGGGGCTGGCGCCTTACTGACTGAGCCACAGGCACCACCAAATGTATGTGTTTTTTTTTTTGTTTGTTTTGTTGAGACAGAGCCTCAAGCTGCCATCCTAGGTAGAGTACTGTGGCATCACAGCTCACAGCAACCTCCAACTCCTGGGCTCAAGCGATTCTCCTGCCTCCGCCTCCCAAGTAGCTGGGACTACAGGTGCCCGCCACAACACCCGGCTATTTTTTTTTTTTTTTTGGTTGCAGCCATCATTGTTGTTTAGTGGGCCTGGGCTGGATTCGAACCCGTCAGCTCAGGTGTATGTGGCTGGCACCTTAGCCGCTTGACCCACAGGCGCTGAGCCTTTTTTTTTTTTTTTTTTGAGACGAGGTCTGTCTACGTTACCTAGGCTGGCCTTAAATGCCTGGGCTCAACTATCCTTCCACCTCAGCCTGCCTGGCTCTATGGATCCATGCCACCAAGCCCGGCTGTTGACCAGCTCTTAATTCCAGATCCATTGTGTGGAAGTCATTAAAGCTCTCTAAGCCTCGGTTTCTTTACAAAACATAGGAATTATTGTTCATCATCTTATAAAGATCAAAGTAGTATGCTTAAAATACTCTGTAAATTTAAACTGTACAATGTTAGATATCCTTGCATACATACAAGATCTATATGTCTTTTGAGGAAATACGGAGACATTGGAATAAACCTTATGGATTTTACTTATTCTAGGTTTCTTAGTTATATTATTCTGTCATCTTTCTTAGGCATACTTAAGAAAGGTAATTACTAGGGGAAAGGAGAATATTAAAAAATATGTATACACAGACACATGAGTTTCGACAAAATATCAAAAAAATGGAGACTTTTTTAAGTTTGAGAAACTAAAGTTGATTTTCCTTATTGTTTTAAAAATAGTACTACTAATAATTTAAAATACAAAATAGGCCTGGTGCAGTGGCTCACGCCTATAATCCTAACATTCTGGCTGGCCTAGGCGTTCCTAAACACTATGCTATTAAATGTAAATGAAACAAACTGAAATATTTTAGGTTGTTATATTTCACTTTAAAAGAAATTTATCACCTATGTTCTCTTTGATAAAAATTTATTTTAGGGCGATGCCTGTGGCTCAGTGAGTAAGGGGCCAGCCCCATATACCGAGGGTGGTGGGTTCAAATCCAGCCCTGGCCAAACAGCAACAAAAAAATAGCCAGGCGTCGTGGCGGGTGCCTGTAGTTGCAGCTACTGGGGAGGCTGAGGCAAGGGAATCGCCTAAGCCCAAGAGTTGGAGGTTGCTGTATGCCACAGCACTGTACCGAGGGTGATAAAGTGACACTCTGTCTCTGGAAAAAAAAATTATTTTACATTTTAATTATTTATAAGACAGTGTCGCACTTTGTCGCCCTCAGTAGAGTGTCATGGGGTCACAGCTCACAGCAACCTCAAACTCTTGGGTTCAAGTGATCCTCTTGCCTCAGCCTCCCCAATAGCAATGCCCTAGCTAGTTTTTCTATTTTTAGTAGAGACTGGAACTTGCTCTTGCTCAGGCTGGTCTCCAATTCCTGATAAGCTCAAGCAAACCACATGCCTAGGCCTGCTAGAATGCTAGAATTACAGGCGCGAGCCACTGCACCGGGCCTATTTTGAATTTTAAATTATTAGTAGTACTATTTTTAAAACAATGCCATTCAAGTAGCAAAACAAGGGAAACAAAACAAAAAGGTCAAACAATCTATATTAACTGATGTACTATGAAATCAGATTTCTGAGGAAAATCTATGTTCTTCTCTAGACAGAAATGTCCATAGTTAAACATAGTTTATTTTTTCATATCGTGCAGTAACTTGGGTCACTGGAAAGTAAAGTAACTGGCGTACACAGTACATGAAAGTAAAATTTGAAAATGACTAGCAGAGGAACACTCAGGTTAGAAGGAGTTGGGTGAAGTGTAGAAAAGTGGAAAACATCTTCATGTACTGTAAAAAACAAAACAATTCCCCAACTGCTTCCTCAAAACAGGACAAAGGAATCTGTCCAGCCTACTAAGGACATCTAGTTGGATTATGAGACGTCTCCAGTGTACTGGGTCCACTCCTCTGAATAATGAGGTCAAACATGGGAGGAAAACTGGGACCCAGACAAGCTATCAAATTCAGTAAAACCACTTAGTTTGTACTAGCGGTGTCCAATATAATCCCAGCAAAAAAAGCTACTTATTGATAAACAACAGAGGAACACAGCTTGTTCTCATTCTTTGATACCTTCCCTGACCAATCTGCCCTTTTCTGAGTAACAGCAAGTAATTCCAGAAAAACAATCTTAGGGTTCTGCAGGTCCACTCGAAGTGAATAAGCCAGCCAGAGACACCAGCCCCCAGACGGTGCGGGGGGAAAGGAGGAGCCGCCCCAGCAGCTGGACGCTCGCTGGACGCTCGCAGACCGCTCCCTCCGGCCTCCCGCAGCCGCCCGGGACCCTGCGGCAGGCCCAGCAGGCGCAGAGGACCAGAGTCACCAGGTCAGCTTCCTGTCCGTCCCCACCCGGCCACAAGCGCCTCAGCACCCAAAAGGCTCCACCGAATCCAACCTGGCGACCTCCGGGGAGACGGGCCTTCCGGGGGCTCAGCCTCACCTTCGGCGTCTGCGGAGGAGACAAAGGTGAAGTCCCCGTTAGCTGGGGCGTAGGCCGGGGGCGGGCCTGGCGGCTGCATCTCGCGGCCCCTCCGAGCCGGCAGCGGCGGAGGAGGCGGCGGCTGGGCCCAGGCCCCGCGGAGGCCGCCGCGCCGACCCGACCCGACGCTCGCCCTAGGATGGGCCTGCGAGCCGGCAGGTGCAGGCTGCGGGCGAGGCCGAAGACGAGCGCGGCCGGCTGCACCGGCGCCCCCAAACCCGACCCACCCAAGTCCTCTCGGTGGCGACCACCCAGGCAGCGGGACGCCGGCGCCCTGACAGGACCATAACAGTGACAGCGGCGCTCGGATTGGCTATTTGTATTGTGCTCTCCCATTGGCTCCCGGAGAAAGGTTCTGATTGGGTTTCCTGTTGTTGATTCCGGAGGTTTCCGCGGGACGGGAAGTCCTCTTGTAATCCTCTTCTGCATCCTTCTCCTCCTTTGGTGTTTGTGTTCGAGTCCCGTCTGTTACTAACTCTGTGGAGTAAAGAATTTTAGAACTAGGTGGGTTTCTAGAAGTCAGCCCCACCTGGGAGCTCAAGATTTTTTTGCCCTTGGTCATTAATTATATAGGACTTGACTAAATTGTGTATCATCTCCAAGGCGAGGTTCCCTTAAGGGGGCTGGACTAGGGAGTAAGAAGAAAACTGATTAATTATAAGTTAGTACCCAGACACTAGGGTCTATTCTAGACATATTCTTACATAAGAAGGGAAACTGAGGCCACAGAAAGTTAGGTAATAACAATTATGACGGTGTCTAAAAATCCTGACTTACACCCAAGTGCTCTTTTCATTAGAAGAGCCTGTCTGTTGATAAACTTTCCAGAGTTTATGAACTCATCCAAGTGTTTAATAAATATACTTAAATTTTAATATCCAAGCTACATAAATATGGCTTTCAATTTGAAGAGATAGGAGTTAGGGATATATTAGGGGATATATTTGGAGAAATACATGATGAATCAGCAATAAAGAAGGGGAAGGCATTGCCATTAATGTGTTAAATGGAATTTCAAAAAAATTTCTCACAGGAGGTTAAGAATTAAGTTGATACTTAATGGATGAGTAAAAATTTGAAAGTAAGGGGGCTAATAACGTTCCAGACATCATTTGATGGGCCTGGGCAATTGCAAGTCATTCTGTTTACTTGGAGCTTAAATTTCAGCAGAAAGGCTACAGATGAGATTGCACGCGTAGATAAAGAACAGATCGTGAAATAATATTGTTATTCCATTCAATTTAGATTTTTTTTTCTGGAAATGATGGAAGAACCACTAAAGGAATTGGAGCAAGGGAGTGACAAAATCAGACTTATATTTTGACTTGGTAAACAGAGAAATGTATGAAAACTTTTTCAGATACCTAAGTCAGTCTTGGACTAGGGTTGCAGCACTGTGGATGGGAAAAAGAAAACAATATGAGAAGTATTACGTTTAAAAATCCACAGGAGTGTCCAGGCACGGTTGCTCACGCCCATAATCCCAACACTCTATGAGGCCAAGGCGGGCAGATCGCCTGCACTCTCGAGTTCGAGACCATCCTAAGCTACAGTGAGACACCCTCCCCCTCAGAAAAAATAGCTGTGGCCGGTGTCTTAGTCCCACCTACTGGGGAGGTTGAAGCAGGTGAATCACTTGAGCCTGAGAGTTTGAGGTTGCTGTAAACTATGACACCAGGGCACTCTACTGAGGTCGACAAAGTGAGACTCTGTCTCAAAAAAACAAAACGAAACCAAAATTCCACAGGACTTAGGGATCAATTGGAAGAGGTTGAGACTAAAGACTAGGAAGGAGTCTAGGGTGATTTCATATTTCTTACTTAGGTGGTTGAAAGTGAGGAAATAGATGAAGAGGAGCTGGTCTGGTGAGAAAGGAAAGTCTTCAACATCATAAATTTAATAACATGTAGTTTGAGCTATCCAGTTATTCCTTGCCTGGTAAGAATCCAATATTCAGGGTAGAGTTCTGAACTGGAAGTATAGCATGGTAGTCCCATCAGTGCATAACTGGTAATTTTATCTATGAATATCTGTGAGATTGTCCAGGAATAGCATACTAAGTGAGAGAAGAGTGCCAAGAGTAATCTAGATAAAATTGGCAGCAAAAGAGGTGAGACGAGTTACAATTTGAAATAGGATGATTAGGAAAGACCATCTTTTCCATCTGCCCATCTTTTTATTTTAACTTTTCTGTATCTGTACAGTTCAGAGTTTTTTTTTTTTTTGTCAGCAGCATTTTATTTTTTCTAGCACTCAGCCTTTAAATTGAACATTGAATCTATTTACACTTTTTGTAGTCATTGCTACACTAGATTTATGTTTTAATCTTATGTTAATGCTTTCTATTTATTTTGCCTTTTAAATTGAATTCTGTTTTGTCATCTTCTTTCTTTAAATTTATTTCATCTCATTTAAAATTTTTCCTTTTACTTGTTTAGAAGTTATGCTCTCTATTTTTACTTTTTGTCAGTTGTAATGAATTATTTACATCTGTATTTCACTTATCATAGTCTAAAGTTAAGCAGTATCAGCTCAGGGCGTAGCACAGTGGTTATGACACAGGTCACATGCACTGAGGCTGGTGAGTTCGAATCTGGTCCGGGCCAGCTAAACAACACTGACAACAGCAACAAAAAATAGCTGAGCATTATGGCGGGTTCCTGTAGTCCCGGCTACTTGGGAGGCCGAGGCAAGAGAATCACTTAAGTCCAAGAGTTTGAGGTTGCTGTGAGCTATGACACCATAGCACTCTACTGAGGGCAACATAGTGACACTCTGTCTCAAAAAATAAATAAATAAATAAATAAATAAATAAATAAATAAATAAATAAAATAAAGTTAATCAGTATCTTTATCCTGTCCCAGATAATATAAGAGTCCTAGAATACTTAGAAACTGTTATTTTTTAGATATTTTCGTTCTGGCTTGTGCTTTTTTTTAAAACTCCACCCAAAAATGCATTATATAGTCAGTATTTAGATTTTCCAAAAAATTTAGACATTCTTTGCTTATCATTTGTTCTCTGAGTTTCTACTTCTTTCTGCCTAAAGTATCTCCTTTAGAGTTTCCTTTAGTGAGGGGTCTAGTGGTGGAAAAAATCTGTTAGTTTTATCTACAAATACATTTTGTTACTTTTTTTTTTTTGACACCGAGTCTCACTCTGTCATCCTGGGCAGAATGACATGGTGTCATCACAGCTCACAGCAATGTCAGTCTCTTGGGCTCAAGCAATCCTCTTGCCTCAGCTTCCTGAGTAGCTGGAACAACAGGCACCTGCTACAATGCCTGGCTAAGTTTTCTATAATAGCAAGGTCTCTCTCTTGCTCAGGCTGGTCTCCAACTCCTGACCTCTAGAGATCCTCTCCTCTCGGCCTCCTAGCATGAACCACCACCCCCGCCTTCTTTTCTTTTCTTTTTCTTATGGCTCTATGTGAGTTAAAAGGTCTCTTCACATAGCTCTGGTTATCAACTAAATTTGACACCTTAGCAATCAAATCACAAGAGGATCAATGTAAAAAAGCTTTTCATGTAATTACACAGGTGCTGCTGCACTCTCATAACCATTCTGGCAAGGAATATATAATCCTAATATATTTTAGATTTCCATTTCTCCAGTCCAGACACTGGGCAGTTGAGTCCAGCTTATCTTTAGAAAATAATTCAATGGGCTCGGCGCCTGTGGCTCAACGGGCTAAGGCGCCAGCCACGTACACCTGAGCTGGTGGATTCGAATCCAGCCCGGGCCTGCCAAACAACAATGACGGCTGCAACCAAAAATGGCCGGGTGTTGTGGTGAGCGCCTGTAGTCCCAGCTACTTGGGAGGCGGAGGCAGGAGACTCGCTGGAGGCCAGGAATTGGAGGTTGCTGTGAGCTGTGATACCACAGCACTCTATCCAGGGTGACAGCTTGAGGCTCTGTCTCAAAAAAAAAAAAAAACCTTCTCCTCAGGACACTCCTGCTTGGATATCAAAGAGCAACAGTAGCTGTTCAGCTATTTCAGATGGTTTTTCAGGTCATTCAAAATCCTCCTTCCAGGCTCGGCGCCTGTGGCTCAAGCAGCTAAGGCGCCAGCCACATACAGCTGAGCTTGGGGGTTCGAATCCAGCCCGGGCCTGCCAAACGATGATGGCTGCAACCAAAAAAAAAAAAATAGCCAGGCATTGTGGCGGGTGTCTGTAGTCTCAGCTACTTGGGAGGCAGAGGCAGGAGAATCGCTTGAATCAAGGAGTTGGAGGTTGCTGTGAGCTGTGATGCCACAGCACTCTACCCAGGGTGACAGCTTGAGGCTCCATCTCAAAAAAAAAGAACCCTTCCATCTGGGCTGCTCAGCAGGTGGTGGAACTTTAGGCTTAGGCAAGTTCTGTCTCTTTGCTGCTGCTCTGATGTTTTACAAGATGTGACTTCGTTCTCTCTTGCCTGTTCGCCTTCCTGAGAGGAACCCACTTCCAGCTCTCTTTGGAAGTACTCTAAACTTTCTCTTTGTTCTTCCTAAGTAAAATCTCTCTTTTTTACCCTGAAACTTGTGGAGGTTACCTTTGCTTTCTATCCACACTGCCTGTGCCACTTCAGTTTTAAATAAAATCTCTCTTTTACCCTGAAAAAAATAAATTAATCAATGAATAGATTTATTTCCTTTATTTATTTCAAAAGGTGACTTCCATGTTCAATCACCCAGTCTTTATCACCCCCAAGTTTGTGACCATTGCTTAACTTCCATATTTCACCCATCATTTGATAAAAGCACTTCTCCAATTTTTTTCAATCTCATTTCTTGGTGATGTTTTTTTATTTATTTATTTTTTGAGACAGGGTCTCACTATGTCACCCTGGGTAGTGTCACAGCTCACAGCAACCTCAAATTCTTGGGCTTAAGCGATTCTCTTACCTCAGCCTCCCAAATAGCTGGGACCACAGGTCCCCACCACAATGCCCAGCTATTTTTTGGTTGTAGTTGTCATTGTTGTTTGGCAGGCCCAGGCTGGATTTGAACCCGCCAGCTCCAGTGTATGTGGCTGGCACCCTAGCTGCTGAGCAACAGGTGCCGAGCCTCTTGGTGAGGTTTTAGTTAAATGTATCTCTTGGCCTTTCACCTTATGCCTTTGTTGTTTTTTTCTCACAAGTATTTGCCTTTTCTCATTTTTCTCTACTCTTTCTAAGACATAAAAAAAAAAAAAGATATCAAAACATAAAAGTGCCAACCTGGTGCAGTGGCTCCTGCCTATAATCCCAGCAGTCTGGAAAGCTGAGGCCAGAGGATCCCTCTGGAGCTCAGGAGTTCGAGACCAGCCTGAGCAAGAGGGAGACTCCTTGTTTGCTACAAATGAACTGGAATGGTTAGGGTAGGCCTCAGGATGGTCCCAAGCAATTAACTGGCTGAGACACCATTTTTTACATGGTGGACTTTTTACCTCAAACAAAAGATTATTCAAGGTTTGGTGGCCTCTCAAGAGGTACACAGCTGACAGCTTTAATTTCTGTTCCCTCCCAGGATTATATTTTTGCCTCCTGACCCAGTGGCTTTTTGCAGGGCCCTGGACTCTGGACCAGAGGCTGCTATGTAGCAGGCATGACCACAGCACTACAATCATTTTTCTAAGCATTTTAAAATTTTTATTTATTCATTATTATTTTTGAGGGGGGTGGGAGACAAAGTTTCACTCTGTTGCCCTCAGTAGAGTGCATTGCATCATAGCTCACAGCAACCTCAAACTCTTGGGCTCAAGCAATCCTCTTGCCTCAGCTTCCTGAGTAGCTGGGACTACAAATGTGCAACACCATGCTTGGCTAATTTCTTTTCTTTATTTTTCTTTTCTTTTTTAGTAGAGATGGGGTCTTGCTTTTGCTCAGGCTGGTCTCGATTTCTATGCATTTTATATTCATATAACATATATTCTTCATATACACTGTTTTACAGCATCAGCATTTTCCAAAATCACTGTATATATTTCTACATTTTTAATGTTGCTTTTATCTCATTTAATGGATATGTTACAGGTTATTAAAACCAACTCCTGGCTCAGTGCCTGTGGCTCAAGCAGCTAAGGCACTAGCCACATACAACTGAGTTGGCAGGTTGCAATCCAGCCCAGGCCCGCCATACAACAATGACGGCTACAACCAAAAAATACCTGGGCGTTGTGGTGGGCACCTGTAGTCCCAGCTACTTGGGAGGTGGAGGCAGGAGAATCACTTGAGCCCAGGAGTTGGAGGTTGCTGTGAGCTGTGATGCCACGGCACTCTGCCCAGGGTGATAGCTTGAGTCTCTGTCTCAAAAAATAAAATAAAATAAAATAAAATAAACTAACTCCTTGGGCCACTCCTGGTGGCTCACATCTGTAATCCTAGCACGCTGGGAGGCTGAGGTGAGTAGATTGCCTGAGTTTAGGAGTTTGAGACCAGCCTGAGCCAGAGCCAAACCCCATCTCTAAAAATAGCACCTGTGGTCCCAGCTACTTGGGAGGCTGAGGCAAGAGAACCACTTATCAGTGTTGATAAGGAGGATGAGGGTAGGGAAAGCAGCACTCCTATACTCTGCCTGGGGAGGTATAAGTCACTGTTACCTCTTGGAGGACAAGTTAGCAATATAGATTTAAACTCCATAGACATCAGCATCTTCTTTGACT
>CAUYRH010148991.1:0-30972 GCA_963574655.1 Perodicticus potto
CTGGTAGAGGGAGAGAATTCAAGTGGGGAGAGAGAAGCTCTCTCCGTTCCTCTCCCGGTCTTTCCCCGTCTCCTCCTTTAGGTCTTTAGCCTCAGGGTATATATAGGTGAATGGGTTCCTTGGCCAGGAAACGAATGAATACTGTCCCTTCTGCCGGGGGCAAGGCGAATGAGTGTATCAATGAATGGATACAGTCCATTCTTGGAATTGAGGCCTAGGAAATTCACAAGAAATTGACCTAGGCATAGGAAATGGGGATTCCACATTTAGTCCTAAGTGTAAAGTGAAGGAGACACCAAGGCACAGGTGTCTCCTCGGCAGTTGTCCAGCCTTTTTAGCTATTGGAGCCTCTGATGGGCATTGGAGGTCCCCCTCCTTGCCTGTCATCCAGCCCTCTGGTTCTTCAGCTGGCTGCGGCAGCACCAACACCACCAAGGAGGAGGCGGCAGTTCCGCCAGCTCCGCTGAACTGGCTAGGGCGCCAAATGTCCTGCATCAATTCTCCCTCTCCGAGTAGAAACTCCAACTGCTGTTAGGGAAAAGGGGCGAAGACTCAATCTGCTTCCTGCTGAATCGGGCGATGATAGAAGGGAGCAGTTAGGGTTTCTCCAGAGGGAGAGTGATACAGGGGTTCATGGACTAGAACCATCATTATTGTGTGTGGCTTGATGACATTTCTGGAAAACATAAATCTGATTAGTGTAATCAGTAATAGGCAAAGGTAGAACAGTGTCAGGTCAGAAGCACTCATTCAGTGATGCTAAAAGAAAACCATATTAGGATTTTTCTTGCTGTTTCCTAAATAATAACTTCAAACTTTCTTTTGTAGAGCCAATATCTTCACAGCAGCCTACCAGGCTCATTCTCCAGCCTCCCAACCCCAACTCATTGCCCACTACTCTCCTTCAGCCCTCCCCTCTCTGGCCACGCTGACCTCCTCCCTGCTCCCCAACACCTCCCCCCGCCCAGGCACTTTCTTCCTGCAGCAACTCTGCACTTGCCCCCCTATGCCTGGAAGACCCCCCTGCAAAGGTGCCTGGCTTGCTGCTTCCCCTGTCCAGGTCCTGACTCTAGTCCACCATTCCAGTGAGACCCTCCCTGGACAACTGATCTAAGCATTCACATACATGCGTGCGCGCACACACACACACACGCTCACTCTTTGTACCCCTTCCCTTAGCACTGCCAAAAGACAACATTACAATAAATTTGGTTTAAAGACCTAACTGGCTTTTATTTGTACCTCTAGAATCACGCGGCGCCTAAAATAGAGTGCGTGTTCCAAGGCGCTGAGCAGAGGAGTTTGGCTTTATAGGCAGAACAGTGATGAAGGCACAAATAGGGAACAGATGGTGCATTGGTTGCTTCAAAGTGACTTCCTCTATAGGGTGAAGACAAAGGGAACCTCTTTGGCATGCCAGCTCAGGTAAAGTAGGTCCCTTCTGATTGCTTGCTGGGAATCTCCTGGTTTTGGAAAACCAGCCCATTTCTTTTTTTGTTCTTTTAAATTTCAGATTAACAGGAGACTACAAACGATTAGGTTGCAATGTTTGCCTTGTTAGGTAAGGTCCCTGTTGTAGTTTGTGTCCCATGCCCAGGAGGTGTGCCAAATACCCTTTCTTTGTTCCCATTAGTTGAGAGCACACCAACTCCTTCCCTTCCCCTCTTAGCTCGTTTCAAAGTTCAGTTTGGTTATGTCACTCAGCACAAGTGACTGCATTCTGGTTTGATCTGCTCTGCCGGGGCCTAGTTCAGAAGGCTAGTCCCAAACAATGGCCTCTCATAAACCTTGTTTAACAGCACATTTTACTATCTACACAGTATATGTTTACTTTTAGGTTTTATTTTTCTCATGGGTCTTACCCACTGGAATATAAACAACATGAGGGAAGGGACTTTTATCTCTTTTGTTCACTTCTGTGCCTAAAATAATGTGTAGTACATTGTCGGCCTCAACAAATAATATTGAATTTGAATGCATGAATGAGTAAATAAACTAAGTAGACCTGTAAATGTAGTCTTCTTTTTTCTTCTTTTCTTTCTTTCTTTTATTTTTTTATTTTTGTTTGAGACAGGGTCTTACTCTGTCACCCAGGGTGGAATGCAGTGGCATGATCATAGCTCACAGTAACCTCAAACTCCTGGGCTCAAGTGATCCTCCTGCCTCAGCCTCCCGAGTAGCTGGGACTACAAGTGTGCCCACATCTCGTTTATTTTTATTTTTTAATTGTCAATATAGGGTCTTCCTATGTTGTTCAGATTAGTAGTTTTCAACATAAGTTCTCATCAAAAAGTCTCTGGTGTAGTAAAAACACCTTGAGCTATGAACCTAGATGAACTTAGGCTCAAAATGGCACCATGCACAGTTTGTTGAATATATTCTCTGAGCCGCTGCCCATGCACATGCCTTGGACCAAAGAAGTCTCTTCTGCACCCGACACTTCTTAAATGACATAGTCAAGTACTTCCTACAAAAGACAGCTCATCAATAAAATACTATGTGGTCATTAAAAATGATGTTATGAAAGAATGTTTAATGTCTTGGAATGGTAATGCTAACATAGCATTAAGTGAAAAAGGAATTTATAGCTCCATTTATACAAAGTCTATAGTTTGCTCCCTTACTGAGGAGTAATACATGGTACATAATTAATTTTTCTACATTAAATTAGCTGTGAGCCTCTGCTTGCCAAGGTGGCAAAGCACACTATCTGTCACGTTTCTGTGGCTCCCTTTCCACTCCTGTTATGCCAAGATAGGGAACTCAGATGGTCCAGGAAAATGTCAGTTGCTCAACAATCCTGGTCAGTACCAAGAGCTCCTTTTGTAGCCCCATGTAGTTCATCAAAACAGGAGCTGGCAGTGCTGACTATGTGCCCTTGAGGACAGACCTGCATTGGACCATCCTGGTTGGTGCCAGGCTGCTACAGACCTTCACGCCAGCTCTGTCCACCAGGTGGCCTGTGGGGAGGCCCAGATCACCATCACTCCTGGGGCCATCGACTTAGCTTCCTCTCTGTGTCCCAATCCAGCAATCTTGCTTAGAGCCCGCCCATTTTAGGTGAGGCCACAACTCCACAGGCAGACTTCAAACCCTCCCTTTTCACCTTAATCTGTTCATTCAAACAAAGGTCTATAGAGGAGTTTCAGGGCAGACCATCTCACCCACCTGAAACTCCAAAAGCTATTAATTCCTCTGATTCAAAGAAATCTAAAAGAAATACAGGGCAGTGCTGCTCTCCTGGCAGAAGGGCAAGAAAAATAATGTGTTCAATATTTTGTTAATGAAAATCCATATGGCTGAAAAAAAAGATTTATTTTGTAAATAAAATCTATAGTGATTAAAATACACAGGGTGGACATAAAGTTCATGTGAAATTTAAAATAGTTTAACATAGTAAATCGCACACTAACTTTATGTCAACGCTGTTGACATACCTCAAATAAGGAAGACATACCTCATCTTACTAGCTGAGGATGGGCTCCAATATTTAATTATTTATTTTGCCATTCACATGTGTGTATGGAAAGCATAGTGGTGATTTTAGGTAGCATGGATGATCCAAGGAAGAAGGGACATGTTTGGCTGGAGAGCCTTCAGAGCAAAGTAATTACATGCTTCCTTAATGTATATTGCAGTAGTTGGGTTGACAGAAAAATTCTTCAGACATCTTTTCCTTAGCAAAAAAAGGAATGTTTTTGATGGGGAGAACCTATGGCAAGTAAAATGCAAGATTGAAAAAAAAATCCAGGTGTGACATTAGAAAGATGGTAGCTAGAAAGCTTCAGGCCCTCCTTCCTCTACGGAGACAGAATGAAACAACAATATATGGCCCGGAATAGCTTTCTGAGAACTGTAGGGAGCACTTGAGAAGCTCTAGCACCAGGCTAAGGTAAAACCAAGAAGGGATTCCAACAAATAGAAAAATTCACGGCATTTTTGTGTGCTCCTCAGTACCTCTCTTTCTGTGCAGTATAGCGGAGTGCACCCAGGAAATCCTTCCCGCCAGAGTGACTTCCTCTGGATAGAAACGAAGAGTGGACTATGTGGCTAGCAGTCTAGATTTTCTGGAGCCTGCCTGAGAAACTGGTTTCTGTCTCGCCTGACCTGGAGTAGTAACAGGACAAGGGCTGGAGTTTGGAAGCTGCCATACATGAGAGCTGCAGCCCTGTAGGTAGGTAGACACCAGGAAAAGCAAGAGAGCGGAGAAGGTTTGACAGGTTCTAGAACCTCTAGCTAGGCTGATTGGTAAAGGTTCTCCTTTGTGTGAGACCAATATATAAAGACTAGGACCTGTGGTTGTTTTTTTCAAACGCTCAAATCTCAACAAGGCTATGGGCATACAGAGAAAAACAACAAAGGGACAAAATGAACCTTCAGAATCTTACTCTAAAAGAAACATAGATCTGTTGAAATGAGTGTCATACAGATGTTCAGTGAGCTTTGATGCCAGTTCAAGCCCAGCAAGATCCCCTCTCTACAAAACATAAAAATTAACTGAACAGCGTGGCACATGCCTGTAGTCCCAGCTACTCAGGAGGCTGAGGCAAAAGGATTATGTGAGCCCAGAAGTTTGAGGTTGCAGTGAGCTATGATTATACCACTTTACTCTAGCCTGGGCAACAGATCCTGTCACAAAGACAAGAACTGTAGATAGCAACATAGACCCATGTTAAAATACAGGGTTCTCAAGTAAAAGGAAGCACAGGGATAAATGTAGTAATTTTTATTTATTTATTTATTTATTTCACCTGGACATCTTGAATTTATAAGGGCAGAGCTGGGTGAGAGGCTCTGTGCCTAGAAGTTGTCAGGCCTCTTGGTGGTGAAGCACAGCTTGTGCTGACAGCATTGGGGCCTGATGGGGCCTTAGGAACTTGATCTTGGAGTCCTGGAACTACTTGACTGTCAGTTACTGGCATTTGGTGGTTGCAATCTCCTCCACCTTCATGATCTGGATTGTGTGGGGCCCAGTGTGGTGCTGGGCACCCACGTCTTGGTAGCACTGGGTGACAGTGCCCATAGTGGTCAGGTCCTGATATACCCAGGACATATTGTGGGTTCTGCTGAGGGAGTCATAGCAAAGCCAGATGCCAAAGTTCTTTACCTGCAGAAAGAATTTCTCAAACATCTGCTCACAGTAGGCAATTTCTCCTGAAGACTTCTTCACCTTCTTTAGATGAGATACATACTTCCAAAAGCGAGATATGGCCACAATATGGTTAGGTGCAAAGATTCACATTATGTAGAGGGGCAGTGTGTGGCACTTGGGGATAGGCGGGCAGTGCCCTACCACCTTTTACTCTTGCAATGGACTAGAGGCCTTTGTGGCGCTCTCTCCATACTCGCCACCACCCACAACAGGCTATTTTTGTAATTTGGGAGCACAGAATGTAAATGATGAAAACATTTTTTTAAACTATAGATCTATGTTAATAGGTTCATAATGTATACAGATATTTGTATTGTATAATGATATTTACATCATAGGCAAATATTTGTGACATCAATAACATAAAGTGGTGGAGGGGTGGAGCTCTAAAAGCATAGAGTTTATGTATGTGATTGAAGTCAGGTTATCATCCCAGTTTAAAATAGTATACTGTAACTTTAATAGCCTTCTGTATTATTTAATAGCATTTAGAGCACTTAATAATTATATGTTATTAATAATAAAGTAGTATGCTATAATAGCATTTTATAGCTATAACTTTTTGTTTTACATAATTATGAAGGTAATCTCAAGAAAAATACCTGCAGAATATACAGAAAGGGAAATGAAAACTGAATTAAGGGTGGCTCCTGTGGCTCATCGAGTAGGGCGCCGGCTCCATATACTGAAAGTGGTGGGTTCAAACCTGGCCTCGGCCAAACTGCAAAAACAGAAAAATAGCCGGGCGTTGTGGCGGGTGCCTGTAGTCCCAGCTACAGGGGAGGCTGAGGCAAGAGAATCACCTAAGCCCAGGACTTGGAGGTTGCTGTGAGCTGTGTCATGCCACTGGACTCTACCGAGGGCCATAAAGTTAGAATCTGTATTTGAAAATAAAAAAAAAAGAAAAAAAAAGAAAAAAAAGAAAACTGAATTAAAACATGCCACTCCAAAAAAAAAAAAAAAAAAAACAATGAAATACAAAGGCAAGTGTTAAGAGACAAAAGAAGGGACAGAAAAGGCATGTATAAAACATACAAAAAACAATGAACAAAATAGCAATAGGAAGTTTTTCTCAATCAGTAATTGCTTTAAACGTAAACAGATTAAACTCTTTGATCAAAATGGCGCATCTTAGAAGGGTACAGGTGAAATTTAATAAATGCAGAATATAAATGTCTTAACACAGTAACTAAGAAAATGCCATGAAGGCTATGTTAACCAGTTTGATGAAAATATTTCAGATTGTATATGAAATAAGTACCTTGTACCCCATGATTCCATTCGTGCACACAGTTATGATTTAATAAAAAAACAAAAACAAAAAAACACAGTGTCACTGAATAAATGAAAACATGGGATCCAGCTGTATGAGAGAGCACTTAGATTTGAAGGCCACACATTGCCTAGTAGTGAAAGGCTAGAAAAAGATATTCCTTGCAAATGTTATTAAAAAAAGAAACACAAGTGACTATACTAACATCAGACAAAATGAATTTTAAGTCAAAAACTGTTTCAAGAGATGAAGAAAGACTCTATACAATGATAAAAGGGCCAATTCACCAAGAAGATATAACAATTTTAGGTATTTATGCACCAAACTTTAAAGTCCTAGATGTATGAAGAAAATTTTGACGGCGTCAAAGGGAGAAATAGAAAGCAACACAACAAAGACAGACATCAATACGCACTCTCAGTAATGAATAGAACAGCCAGAGGAAGGTTGGTAAGGAAACAAAGCACGTGGGTAACACTGCAGACCAAGTGGCCCTGACGGACACACACGGAACACTCCACTGCACGATAGCGGAGTACACATTCTTCTTCAGTGCACAGAGAACATTCTCCAGGATAAACCACATGCTGGGTCCCAGAACAAGACTTAACAAATTCAACAAGGCTGAATTTATACAAAATGTCTTTTCTGATTATAGTGGGATAAAACTAGAAAATGGTAGCATAAAGAAGCCCCGAAAAACCTCTAAGTATGTGGAAGTTTAACACCCCACTCTTACACAACCAATGGGTCAAAGAAACAGTCACGAGGGAAATTAGAAAACACCTTGAGATAAATGAAAACAGAAACATAACGTACCAGACCAGCAAAAGTAGTGCTGAGAAGGACGTTTATAGCTCAAAATGCCTACATTAAATACAGAGTTCCCAAATCACAAAACCTAACTTTGCACCTCAAGGAACTAGAAAAAGAATAACAAACTGAACATAAAGCTAACACAAACAGGCTCGGCGCCTGTAGCTGGTCTAGGGTACCAGCCACATACACCAGAGCTGGCGGGTTTGAACCTAGCCCGGGCCTGCCAAACAACAACAACTGCAATCAAAAAAAAAAAAAAAACCTAACAGAAAGAAGGAAATAATAAACATTACAGCAGAGATAAATGAAATAGAGAATAAAAAAAAATAGATAAAAAAATCAATGAAACTGAAAGTTAATATTTTTAAAAAGTTCAAAAAATTAACAAATCACAAGCTAGGTCAGTAAGAAAAACAAGACGAAACTAACTGAAATCAGAAAGAGAGGACATTACAACCAATGCTATAGATACTAAAAAGGATTATAAGAGAACACTATGAATAATTGTACACCAACAAATTGACTAGCCTAGAAGAAATAAACAAATTTCTAGAAACATATACAACCCAGCAAGAGTGAATCATGAAAAAATAGAGAATCTAAACTGACTTGTAACTAGATTGAATCAGTAATGAAAAACCTCACAACCAAGAAAGGCCCAGGACCAGAAGGGCTTCACTGTAAAATTCTACCAAACATTTAAAGAATTAACACCAATAATCCTAAAATTATTCCAAAAAACCAAATGGAAGGAACATTTTTAATCCCATTGTGTGAGAAAAGTATTATCTTAAATACCAAAGTCAGAAAAAGATGCTATCAGAAAAGAAAATAATAGGCTAATATCCCTATCAAATATTTATGCAAAAATATTCAACAACAACAACAAAAATTCAATAAAAAATTAGCAAACCCATTCAATAACACATTGGAAGCATTATACCCCATGATCAAGTGGGGTTTATTTCTAGAATGCAAGGATGGTTCAACACGTAAAAATCAATCGAGGTAATAGGCCACATTAATAGAATGAAAGACCAAAACCACATGATCAAGTCAATTGATACAGGAAAGGCATTTGACAAGATTCAACACTCTTTCGTGTACTAGAAATAGAAGAAAATTATTTCAACATAAAAAAGTCCAACACTAATATCACACTTAATGGTGAAAGACAAAGCAACCACTGGCTGGGTGGGTTTGAACCCAACCAGGGCCTGCTGAACAACAATGAAAACAATAACAATAACAATGAAATACAACAACAACAACAACAACAACAACAAAAAACAGCCGGGCATTGTGCCAGGCTCCTTGTAGTCCCAGCTACTGGGAGGCTAAGGCAGAGAATCGCTTAAGCCCAAGAGCTGGAAGTTGCTGTGAGCTGTGACGCCATGGCATTCTACCGAGGATGACAAAGTCAGACTCTGTTTCAAAAAAAAAAGAAACACAACGAATCCTGAATAATCAAAAAGAATTTTTTAAAAATAAGAACAAATTTCTCTAAGATCAATAACAAGGCAAGGAAGCCTGCTGTCACCACTAGAGTTCAATATAGTATTGAGAGTCCTACCCAGAGCAGTTAGACAAGAGAGGGAAATGAAAGACATACAAATTGAAAAGAAAGAAGTAAAACAATCTGTTTATAGATGACATGATCTAATATGAAGAAAACTCTAAAGATTTCACAAAAAACTAATTAGACCTAATAAACAAATACAGCAAATTCGCAAGATACAAAATCAGTACACAAAAATCAATTGTGTTTCTATATACCAACAATAAACAATATGAAAAGGAAATTAAGAAAACAATTTTATTTATAATAGTATCAGAAAAGAATATACTACTTAGGGATAAATCTTACCAAGGAGGTAAAAGACTTGTAGAGTAAAAACTATAGCACATTGCTGAAAAAAAATCAAAGGTGACAAAAATAAATGGAAAGACATCTAATTCTCACAGACTGGAGGACTTAAAGTTGTTAATATATTCTTACTACTCAATGTTATCTACAGATTCAATACAATCCCTATCAAAATCCCAATTCTGAATAAATAGAAAAATTTATCCTAAAATTAATATGAAATCCCAAGGGATCCTGAATAGTCAAAAAAGAATATTTTAGAAATAAGAGCAAAGTTGGAAGAATCACACTTCCTGATTTCAAAATGTATTATAAGTTTGCAATAATAAAAACAATATGGTACTGGCATAAAGACAGATACATAGGCCAATGGGATAGAATAGAGAACCTGGAAATAAACTTCCATATATACAGTCAAATTATCATTGAAGGTGTCAAGATAAATCAGTGGGGGTTAGGGGGAACCTAGCCTCTTCAACAAAGGGTATTGAGGAAACTGAACATCTACATGTAAAACAATGATGTTTGACTCTTATCTTAAGCCATATACAAAAAATAACTCAAAATTAATTAAAGATATAAATACAATACCCTAAAGTATAAAACTCCTTTAAGAAAATATAGGGTAATAGCTCCTTGACATTGGATTTGGCAATATTTCTTTGATATTAGACCAAAAACCTGAACAACAAAAGCAAAAATTGACAAATAGGATGACACCAAACTTAAAAACCTTTGTGCAGCAAACAATACAATCAGCAAAATGGGAGGCAACCTACAGAATGGGAGAAAATATTTGCAAATCATATATCTGATGAAGGTTAACAGGTAAATATATAAAGAACTCCTACAATTCAACAATGACAATAAAAATAACACAATCAAACAAATAGGTAAAGGACTTGAATAGAAATTTCTCCAAAGATGATATACAAACAGCCAACAAGCAAATGAAAAGATACTCAACATCATTTCTCACCAGAGAAACGCACATCAAAGTCGTAAGGAGTCACCACCTCATACCTGTGAAGATGGCTCCTCAACAAAACAGAAAACAACCAGTGTTGGCGAGGATGTGGAAACATTTGAATCATTGTGCATTGTTGGTGAGACGGTAAAATGGTGCAATTGTCACGAAAAACAGTACAGAGATTTCCCCAAAAATGAAAAATAGAAATGCCACCTGAAATTTCACTTGTGGGTATATATCCAAAGAACTGAAAACAGCGTCTCAAAGAGACACTCCCATGTTTACGCCAGCACTGTTCACAATAGCAGAGAGGTGAAAGCAATCCATTGTCCGCTGACAGTCCATATATACTATGATCGATAGGGACAGTGGAATAGTATTCAGACTTAAATCACATTTTAACACATGCTACAACATGAACGAACCGTGTGGACATGATGCTAAGCAAAATAAGCCGTCACACACACGCACATACACTAGCAGATGATTTCATTTGCATGAACACGTGGTATGCAAATAATAGAGCCGTCGAATTCATAGAAAGAGAAAGTAGAATGGTGATTTCCAGACACTAGGGAGAGAGGAAAAGGTGAGTTGTTGCTTACAGGGTATAGAGTTTTAGTTTTGCGAGGTAGAAAAGTTCCGGAGATCTATTTCACAACAATATAAATACACTTAACACTACTAAACTGTGCACTTAGAAACCATTAAGATGATAACTTTAATGTTGTGTATACTTTACCACAAGAACAAATATCCAAGCAAATACCAATCTTTAAGAAATAGAACAGAGAGAGGGAAGGAGCGAGGGGGGTGGGGTCTTGGTGTATGCCACACCTTTTGGGGGCAAAACACTATTGTAAGAGGGACTTTACCTAACAAAAGCAGTCAGTGTAACCTGGTTTCTTGTACCCTCAATGAATCCCCAACAAAAAAAATTAGCATTGGGCAATGGTCTCTCTTCTGAAAGCAGAGAGGGGATAGGGCCAGATGTGTTCAGGAACAATTATGTGCCTCACTCTTCTTTATCAGGTTGCTTTTCAGCTGCCTTTCTTCAGATTCTGTACCTTTTGGGGTGGCTAAGCTATCTAGCATCAGCTTCCACGATCCAGCTCCCTGCCTTCAGCCTCTTCATATTTTTGTGTCAATTTCTGGGAAAATGTGATAAGGCAAAATGCTAATTCTGAATGTCTGTGCGCACAAGGAAAACAAAAGCAGATGTTACCTTGGAGGGATCGCAAGTGACACTGGGTCCATCGCACTTCAGGTGACGGTTTACACAGAGCCTCAGGGGACCTGGAGCTGCCAGAAGTCTGGAGGAGCCTAAGTGTCCTAGGAACAATCTTCCAGCTCGTCAAAGGCAGGTGGCTGCCTGTAGTTGGTTGTCATTTTCTCCAAACCAACCATCTCTATAAATCTGGCTGCTGCTAGTGGCTGTTTCAGGGGCGCCAACCCAAACACCAAGCCCTTTGCCAAATATGTCAGATCCGTCCCTTCACGTCTGCTGATCAGCCTGCAGTCTGCTTCCTGGCGTGAGGAGGCTGGCGTACCTGTTCTAAACTGCTGGTTAATTCACTTTTTCTCCTCTGGGGAAGGATAGCTTAGCCAAGAAGGCTAAATTCTGAGGAGATTAAATTAGTTTGCACTGAAGGCAGTCAATTTCTGGGTAATTTGTTCAGGTGCCAGAGTGTACCACTTGGATTACTTTCTCCAATTATATAGGATCATCCACGAGTCCTTAGGGGATTGGATTTTAATATTCTCACTTTTTTGATAGCATCCTGGGGTGTCTGTGCCTCTCCAAAGGAAATGCTGCTGTAGCAAATTTTTGGACGAACTCATGTTTGTTAGTAACTGTCAAGTGTTGGGTAAACTCTTCCTTCTTATGAAGGGATAAAACCCTTCCTGTTTAGCAGCTAATCACGTGGGGTTTGTGCGGCTTTCTGCTGCTTTCAGATGAGGCTTGCAAAATATTTCCTTCTTATAATTCTTTATCCCTTGTAGCAATCATTGTATCTTTGCTCACATCCACCACCACTAAAATCGCACAAAAACAGAATGTACAGTTACCCTTCCTGTTACGTTACTGCTCATCAGCGGCTTACACCTTCTCAGCTTCGCGGCCTGTTAGAATGAGTTAGGAGATGCTAAAATCCCAAAATGAAGGTGGAAGTGTGCAGAGAAGAGTGCCCGGGTTCTCCTTCCCACCCCCATGATGTGCTGCCCCTTAGGTGTTTCTGACCCGGGCAGCCCAGGGTCAGAACTGAGCGCTCAGCATACATACGTATAGGAGTGTGTGTGTGTGTGTGTGTGTGTGTGCACGCGTGTCTTCATAGATACATACACATGCCTGTGTGTGTTCCTAGTGCATCTTGTTCGTGAGTAGGAGCCTGCTGTTCAGAGGGTAGAGATGAGGGGGTGCAGGGTCTGCCTGCTAATCAGGAGTGGAAGAAAGACTGTTCGGTTTTTCAGTTTGTGAATACAGCAAAGAGGAGCATTTCAGGAGTAAGAGACCGAGACGCATATCAAGCTGTAAGCTGGGATGATAGGAACGGAGCGACAGAAGTTACAAGGCCTGGGAGGCGTGAAACCCAGGGCCACATGTGGGCAGGCTGGTGCTCAAGCTCAGATGATGAGCTAGAGGGCTCTTTCTTCCACTGCCCTGGCCTGTTACCGGCCATCGTCCAGGTTCCCTCCAACTTTACTCCCAGGAAAGAAAGAGGATGTGTAATTGCAGTAAAAGAGGTGGTCAAAACAATATATATCCCTCCGTAGACTGCTGTGGAAATGCATTGTTACAAGGGATCGTGCAGAGGGTGAAACCCAGCTGCTTCTATATCAGTGAGGTGCTGGATACCCAACCACTCTGGAGGTCGAAGAACTATGGGCAACTGGAGCCGGCATACCTTGACCACTGCCATTCAATGAAAAAGGAAAGTCTGTGCTAAGCAAACAAAATGTCCCTGCACTGCCCATCTTCAGGCCCTGCTGGATCCCCATAAGCCTGCCTTCACCCCCCAAACCACCAGCAAGCATCAGGGACCCTGAGAATGGCTGCCTCTCCATTAACGGAAATCTCTGCACAACCTCACCAGGTGAAATGCTGCAATCAGTATGCAGACACCTGGAACACTGGGCTCTCAGGGAAGGTCCAAATGCTATCTGTATGTCACCACCAAAATGCATTTCCTGGTCTAATCCCCATAAGCTCCTGAGCATAACGTAACCCGGTCTTTGGTATGAGAAATGCATATTGTTAGATCCCATTGTTGCACCAGATTTCCCAGGACCCAGAAGAAGGAAGACCCTAGCCCTAACCCGTTCACCAATGTGTGATGTCACAGTTGTCACAGGATGAGAAGAAGGTGCTGCGGGGGGCTTGGAAAGACTCACCCCACTAGCATCAGCCTGTATGAAATGAGTCACAGTGTTACACCCAAGTCAAACAGGGAGAAAAGGGAAGAACCAAAGAAACGAAGTTGATTCATCTCAGCTTATAGAAAAGTGTTCGTTACTTATTTGTGTTTCTTTTTGAGACAGAGTCTCACTCTGTCACTCTGGCAGATTTGGGTGGCATCATAGCTACAGCAACCTCTAACTCTCGGGTTCAAGCGATCCTCTTATCTCAGCCTCTCCACTAGCTGGGACTCCTGGCACCTTTCACAACACCAAGCTAGTTTTTCTATTTGTAGTAGAGATGGGTCTCATTCTTTCTCTGGCTGGTGTTAAACTCCTGAGCCCAACCACCCACCTGCCTCGGCCTCCCGGAGTCCTGGGATTATAGGCGTGAGCCATGGCACCTTGCGCTTAGCAGTTTGGTTTGAACTCCTAAGTACCCACCAGGCAGCATCTGGGTGCCGGCTGCTTTGGTAAAGACAAAACATATGGAGGCGAGTAAGGGGAAAGAGAAGCCCTCAGCAGTGCAGTCTGGTTTGTGGGTGAATGAATTGCAAGCCACATGCAGTGGCCATAGGAACCCCTAAAGGCTTAGTGTGAACACCTGTGACCTTGCCCGAAGGATTTTTTTTTTTTCTGACTGCAGGGACACACTTGGCTCTCAACTCTCTCACAGGGCCAGCTTCAAGTGCCAGGAAGATAAAATCCTAGAAGCAGCCCTCCACCCCTGACTTTGGAACAACTGGTGATAAATACTGGCGTACTCTCTGCTGCCCCCCAGTGGCCTGAGAACTTTACTCGCTTTCCCCAGTGCCCCATGGTGCTTCCCCACACCCCAGGGTCCCCTAGGTTCCTCTTCTAGTAAACTATTTGTACTCAAATCCTTGAATCAGAGTTTGCCTTGGAGGAACCATACTACTTAGATTTCCCCAGATAGTTTCGGTTTTAAACATTCCACTCCAATAGAAAAAGAAGAAATAATTCAAAGTCATTGAATTATTTCTTCTTTTTCTATTGTCTATAAGATTTGGCATGATCTGTTTTTTGAAATTATCTTTTACTTTTATTTATAAATATTAGTTGTCTATTTTTGAGACTTTGGAAAAAATAAGAAGTTAACTCCATACTGTGCTTTCTTCAAAGCATTCTATAATAGACATATTCTTATTTGACAATGTGAATGTTACTTTCTTTGCATCATTATTATTATTATTGCTTAATATTTTGATGCAGTAATTGCCTGATTTCTTTTCTGAATGTATTTATCTTCTTTCATTCTTTTCAAGGTTTTTGTTTCTAGCCCTTATCTTAAACACTGTCATTGATATTAAATTTTAAGCCTTTTTAATTCTGTGAAGGCAAAAAATGGAAACCGAATAAACACATGTATATGTAAAAATAAAAAAAAACTTTCACTCCATCACTGTACATCACATTTTCTGGTTTAGAAAACCTGTTTGCCATATATATGAGCCACACAAACTACCTACCAAAGAAAGATCGTTTTATAATTTGAAACCAATAAAAGCCACCTCTCCCCACACACGTATTATTTATCTCCATCTCTAGAGGCTAGAAATAAAAATATAATAGAGAAAGTTGTTTTAAGTTTTCTTTTTGGTAAGAAATTTTCTTTATACTTTAATTTCTAAGCATGGAGTCTAGTTTATTTTGCTTAATATCTAGAATTGTAGGAAGTTTTCTGGGATAAAGTTCAAGGCCTCACCTCCAGCCATTGTAAAGTGTGCTGGGTTAATGAACCCCACTGGGCTATCCACTCTCCTGCCTGCCTGCCCTTTTGCTCTCCTGATGCCCTGTGCTTACAGAGTACCCTCGAAGGCAAGCAAATAATAAAAAAAAATTAAAAAATCATTGACTTGGTTCCAGACAGCGTGGAAAAAGTACACATAATGGGATCCAATATGGAAAAAAAAGATAAACAGCGAGCTTCAGAATTTGTTTAGTGTCACGTTACTTGTCTCCCAAACGTCTTGATTTTAACCAGACTTCCCTCAGGCCTGTTTGAAATAAGGACATTTTGAACTGTTGAATCATAACCAAGCTGCATAAAAAGGCTGCTGATATGCTGTTTCTGTACTTTATGCAAAGGGTGGTGGGGAGAAAAGCATTCTTTAAAGAGCTCAAAGTACAAAGAAGTCACAAAACTTTATGAAAGTCTGCTGCAGAGATTTAGCCAAGGGGTTTTTCCAGTAAGAATTTTGTACATCAGAGGAAGCACAATGGCAGAAGTGAACATACACATGTACACACCCAAAAGCCCACCTGGTTTAACACTTTCTCAGCTGTCCATATTGACAGGTAGCACATGGCAGATTTATCTCACAAAAGATAGATTGATCTACTGTGTGCCCATGTGTACAATGAGTAATAAAGGGCATGTTGGTAGCTGTCTCCAGGCCACGGCTACTAAAACTTATGGAAATCCTTCCTTGGTCTTCAGTGATCTCAGACCCCAAGATGCCCCCACCTGCATCTCACCCCAGCACACTCAGGGCTGACTACAGATAGTTTCCAGCGCCTACTATTTTAGCTCGGAAATGGCTGCATAATGAACACCGCAGCCCTGGGTCCCCTCAGCCCACGTTGAGGGCCACTCGTCTGTTCCATCTACAGAAGGAGCAGTCAGCCACCATGACCACTGTGTTCTCTGCCTGCTGTGGCCACGGGAAAACACCATGTGGGTGGTGACCAGGACGCAGGACCTAAGCCATGGGGCTTCAGAGGCAAGGAGATCACAGGTGTGTGGCAGATCCGGAGGAGGTGGGGACGCAGATCAGGAAAGGTGAGGAAGTGCCATTTGATAAGGTCTTGAAAAAAATGGATATGAGAATGGAGAGGGGATGGGACAGGAAGGAGAGAAACATTACGGACACGAGAGCAGCCCCGTTCTCCACCGCACACCCAGCGCCCGCACAGGGTAGGTGTTTGCTAACCGTGTAACAAGTCATTGAATGAATGGGTCAAGGGAAGAGCTCGTGAAGGTGCAATGGTGACTAACGGTCAGGCAGATTTTCACGACACCTAAATGACTCGATTTTGACTCTAATGTGAAACTCAAAGTAGCCCGCAGAAGGAAAGCTTAAAGGTCTCTATTTGGTGCTTCACAGTGGTTCCCTAATAAGCAAAACTCATGTACTACTTTTAATATCTCAGCTTCATTATATTTAATCAGAATCCCTTCTTTCTTCTTCAATTTCTGTCCTTTCTTTTTCCTCCTTTTCTGTTCTCTTTTCTCCCCTCTCTCCATTTTATTCTTTTTTTTTTTTTTTTTTTTTTCCAGTTTTTGGCTGGGGCTGGGTTTGAACCCACCACCTCTGACATATGGGGCTGGCGCCCTACTCCTTTGAGCTAAAGGCACCACCTCTCCATTTTATTCTTAAAATGCCTGCTATACATTGCGCCATTTATAAAGCCCTTATAATTTGTGAGTCATAAAAAATTAAAAACAGAATCTACGCAGTAATGTATTGGTTGCCAAAATTTCCTACCAGATGCATTTGACGGTTCCAAACAATAAGACAAAGATGACTCTTTCCTGCCCTTCAAATCACTGTCTCAAAGTCAGCCAAGTGGAACATGGCTCCTAGGATAGATGTTCTGAAAGGTTAGAAACCCGCTATTATGGTTACAAATCTGCGTGTCATAAATAATATTGCATTTACAAATAAACTTGGAAAAGGTCAGTGCATTTTCTCTGCTCTTCTAAAACTGTTCTCTTTATTTATTAAAGTGTTTGGGTTACAGATTAGCTTTCTACCTTTATTAATGTCTCATCTGCCTTGAAACCAAAACTGTACTTAGAAACAATAAAGGACTGGCTTCTTTTATTGCATATTTAAGTACTTTTAAAAATCATTTCTTTTGGGAATTTGATTACTGTCTTGGGGAAAAACATTTTCCTGCCAAGGAGAAGCAGCAAGAAGAGACAAAACCTAGAGTTTGGCAAGAAATGGAGTCTTGCCATAGGAAAATATTAGAAAAAAATTTAACCTCACCTCTTTGAAAAACAGAATTTATTTTAAAAAGACTGAGTGCTCTGAAAAACATTTATAGATAATTAATAATAGAAGTTGAAGTTGCTAGCGGAGTGAGGGAATCCCAGCACTTTGGGAGGCCGAGGTGGGGGACAGAGGTGGAAGGATGGCTTGGCCCCAGGAGTTCAAGACTAGCCTGGACAACAGAGCAAGACCCCATCTCTATAGAAAGTAGAAATATTAGCCCAGAATGGTGGCGTGCACCTGTAGTCTCAACCACTCTTGGGACTGACTCAGGAGGCTAGCAGGAGGCTAGCAGGAGGCTGCCTAAGAGCCAGGAGTACAGGCTGCTGTCCGTTGTCCTCATCCACTGCACTCCAGTCTGAGGGACAGAGACCTCATTTCTAAAATAAAATAAAAATAAAAACAAAACAAGAAGTTGAAGGTTCCACATTTTTTATAGCCACAGCCGTTTATTAACATGCTGTTTTTGGAGAGACTCCTTGAAGGAAAAAGGTGACTCCACTGAGAACTGGGTGATGCAGGCTCTTTCCTTCTGGGGGACGGACTGACACAGCCACCATCTGAGTCACTCAGATCCTCTGCCCACCCACGATCCTGCTCTCGGAAACAGAGGTCAGACCTTCCAGAGGTGGCTGGGGCGTCTCCCCTCTGCAGGAAAGTCATCTTGGCCTCCGTGGTGGAACGATGACTCAGGGTGGCTCTGCAGTTCTGCCCAGCAGAGGGTGGCGGTGGCATCTTCCTCCGGGTCTTCCCCTCTTCTCTGCTGCTATCCTGTGGGCTCAGACACCTGCAGGTGTTTTGCCTGCCTTCCTGCCTCCCTCCCTCTCTCTCCCTCCCTCCTTCCCTCCCTTCCTTCCTTCCTTTCAGATTATCTTCCAATTTCTAAAATATATTTTCATTGTACTATTATTATAAAGATATTCTTATTCTTGAAAATTTAAAAATAAAAGTGCATCCAGATATGCCTTGACCTCTACCCACAATACCAGTCTTGGAAGCAGCCACCATTTTCAGGGTGTAAACAGCCGTCCTTCCAGGCCTTCTGCTGGGCAAGGACAGATGTATGCAGTTGTGTCCATGTGCCGGTGTTAAGGGTGTTACATTCTATGGACTATCTTGCAATCTGCTTTTTAAAATACTTTAGCATTTCATTACATCTTAAGTAGATATAAATGAATCTAATATGTAAAGTAGGCAGAATAACAGTTCAATAACCCCCTATGCCTCCAACACCCAGTTTAAGAAATGGAGTCGTTTGTTTGATTTGAAAGTGCTCTGGTTGCTTTAATTCCACCCTCTGCCCCCCTCGTTCATATGGATTTTGATTTTCAATCCTTTGCCTTTCTTGTTTTTCCACGTGTGTTTCACATTTTATACTTGATAGAAATGGGATTAAATCTGGTTGTGTGGGTGTGTGTTTTGTGTGCGTGGCTATAGTTTCTTCACTTCCCCTGTTCTGTGATAGCTCATTGTATGATGAGACCACTGATACATTCTATTATTATTTATAATTTCGATTATTTCTAATTTTTTGCCATATATCTTCTTGTCTTTATCACGTGTCTGATGGACATGTAACAAAATTTATCTAGAACGCATACCTAGGTGCTGCCCGGTCAATGACTCTGCATATTTCCAATTGAACAGATGATGCCAGATTGTTTTCCAGAGTGGTTATGCTACTTGCCACTCCTGAAAACAGTGTATAAAAGTTCTGATTGTTCCACATCCTGCCCAACCTTTGGATGTTATCGGATATTTAAATTTTTGGCAACCAAGTAGTTATGAAATAGCACCTCATTGCTTTATTATTTACTTCCCTGATAGCCAATGTGGTTGATCATCTTTCCTTCTTCCGTAAAGGACTTATCCAAGTTTGGGGTCCATTTTTGCAGATAGTTATTTGTGTTTTGGAAAAGAGGGACTAGTAGGACTTCTTTACGTACATATAACAATTATACTAACTTAACCACTGTGGGGCACATGCATTACAAGTGTCTTCTCCCACTAATCGTCAGAGAAATGCAAATCAAAACTACTTTGAGATATCACCTAACTCCAGTAAGATTAGCCCACATCACAAAATCCCCAAACCAGAGTTGTTGGCATGGATGTGGAGAAAAGGGAACACTTCTACACTGCTGGTGGGAATGCAAACTAATATGTTCCTTTTGGAAAGATGTATGGAGAATACTTAGAGATCTAAAAATAGACCTGCCATTCCATCCTATAATTCCTCTACTAGGTATATATCCAGAAAACCAAAAATCACATTATAACAAAGGTATCTGTACCAGAATGTTTATTGCAGCCCAATTCATAATTGCTAAGTCATGGAAGAAGCCCAAGTGCCCATCAACTCATGAATGGATTAATAAATTGTGGTACATGTACACCATGGAATATTATGCAGCCTTAAAGAAAGATGGAGACTTTCCCTCTTTCGTGTTTACATGGATGGAACTGGAACATATTCTTCTTAGCAAAGTATCTCAAGAATGGAAGAAAAAGTATCCAATGTACTCAGCCCTACTATGAAGCTAATTTAAAGGTTTCATATGAAGGCTATAACCCAACTGTAGCACAAGAATATGGGAAGGGAGCGGAGGGGGGAAATTGGGGTGAAGTGGGGGTAATTTGTGGGGCCACACCTATGGTGCATCTTAGAAGGGTACAGGCAAAACTTACTAAATGCAGAATACAAATGTCTTCATACAATAACTAAGAAAATGCCATGAAGGGCATACTAAACAGTTTGATGAAAATATTTCAGATTGCATATGAAACCAGCACATTGTACCCCTTAATTGCACTAATGTATGCAGCTATTATTAATAAAAAAAAAATAGTAGTATTATAATGATGATCTTTGCTTTCTAACAAGAACAATGGGTGGGCAATGAGAAACCAGAAATGGTAAGTCCTGGGAGAAGAAAGAACATCAGTAAGAGTTTAGAACTAAAAGGAAGATAGGAGAAGAGAGAAATGTCACTGAACATTCCAATTATAATCTCTTAGCCAGGCCCTTTCAGGGGCTACTCGGAGGAGCATGTCATGTATAGTGGGAAGAATCCACTCCAAACAGAGTCTAGCTCTTCTGGAATGCCATGTAGCCCCAGGTACAGTCTCTCCTTAATCCTATACTAGTCCTGTAAAATGGACACATGCATTTCACCAATGGGGAAAGTGAGTCTCTAAGACATTAAGTTATTGTCTACAGAAGCAGCAGGGATTGTCCATAACTGCAGGTCTCTCGTGCCCTGAATTTTAAGGGCATGAGGGATGGGCCAGCTGGGCAATGAGGGAGCCACACACTCATGGAGCTTTGCCCATTTTTCTAAATCTCAAATGGTCTAGGATATCCATCCTGCAAGAAGCCTACCTAGGGAGCCACTATTAGAAAGTCTATGTCTCTGGAAAAATTCAGGCCTCTGAGCCAGAATAAGGCAAGTGTGAAGTGAGTGCCTGGTAGCACCCAGGGAGCAGCAGTGGGCAGGTGCTGCATGGCCTCACAGGATCTTGCTAGCACACCCTCCCCTGACTCATCTGACTCAGTATTACTCTAATTTAGGCCGTGGAGATGTTCTGCACCTTTTTTGGTTTGCAGCAGTCTTGCCAACCAAACTGAATTTGCAAGTTCTCTGCCCTCTGGTTTTCAAACTGGACTATCATTTCACAGATGAACTTTGATTGCGGCCTCATGGAACTTATTGAAGCTCATGCCTTTCCCATTGGTGTTAGTTTCTTTTCAATGCAGCCTTTCCCCAAAATATGCTTTTGAGTTTCACAATCCAATGGCCCATCAGTATCTTAAATTCACCTCATCTGTCAGTGATACTGCAAATTTATGGTGTCTTATTAGTATTTTATGTAACTATTAGTAAAATATAGTATTATATGTGTAATATAATATTAGTATAATTTAGTAACTGTGTAAGAACTTCCATCATGAAGTCTTGAGATTTTATCTCTCTAGAGATGAAGTGAGGGAGGGAATAAATGCAAGAAAATATGATTTATTTGTAGTTTCCTATATGAGGTGGTGGCTCATCTATCAGTTTGCTGGCCACTATGGGGACCCTTCCACTCTGTTACGGCATTGACCTCCAGTGATCACTTACTCTTTCTGTTCTTAGGTCTTTCATTCTCTAGAACTACTGAGATTATTCAAAATACTCTTGTCTTCCCATCTCTACTTATAGAAAAAGAAAAATATTAATACATATAAGTACTTTGTAAACAGATATATACTTAATAGAAAAAAGTCAATACTCAAATTCATCAATACCCAATTAAAGTTCATTAAAGTAAATGCTCTATTCTATTTCCTTCCACTGTATTAAAATGAGCTCTTTGATGCATTATTTTTACTTTTCTCTTTTTGATATCATTATTTTTTCATAGGCATGTATTCCACTTTTTACAATCAATGATAATAGCTTTTCCTTACTAATCCTCAAATAGGCACATCTTGGCTAGTGCAACAGCTTTAAGCTGGCTCTCTGTCCTTTCAGCATGAATTACTGTAGACATTTCTTAAAACATCTGTGTTTACTTGCAACAGTTAATTCCAGGAGCCTTTGGTTCATTCTTATTTCCAAAAATGGAATTATCTTCTCTCAAAGGAGTCTGGGTTTCTTTATCTGGAAAATAGTCCTAGGCAAGGGTGTACGTCCATAGGGTGAGTTCACATGACTACTGCTTTTGATTGAAGGATTAGACAACGTTAGAGATGGAGTCAGAAAAAACTTTCTTTTTCCAAGTCCCAAGCTCACATGACATTTCCAAATTAACTCTAAAATTGCTGAATCATACTTTTAAAGATTTTGTTCTATATGAAAATTTCAATCTGCTGCATTAGTTAGATTTTTAACTCCTAACCTGTAAAATTAAGAGGTTCAGCTATGGGAAGATCTTCTATTACATTGGCTGGAGAAATTGCCTTCATTTCATTGTCCATAAAAATATCATAAATGACTAAAATGGACAGCAGTCTTCTAAGGTTTTGGTCTGTTAATGATACTACATATATTCACTAAATGTAAGACATTAAAAAGCAATACTAAGCAGTATTTTGTATAGCTTAATTCCTCTCTTCAAACATAGTCCAGTGTAATGGAAAAGAACTTTAATTGTAGCACCAAAGGCTCAACGTGCAACTTTCCAGTGACACAAAGCCAAACTGAATAGAAAGGCATTATGAGCAAGAATCCTTCCATACTAGAATTCAAAGCATCTTTGGTTGCTGGCATTTTCCTTAAAAAGGATGGCATCTGAGCAATTTCAACACTCTTGCATGTAGCATCACAAAACTCAGTCTCTGGAAAATGATTTCAAGAGCTAGACCGAATTATTAATGAGGCTGCCAAGATTCTCTGGCATTTGGGATTTGGCAGAATATTGCAAAATAAGTTTTCTTAGACAATTCTGGTTTTGCTACAAACCCAAATGTCTAAGAGGCACTTCCAAATGTTCCGACCAGGGGTTTACTTGATTATGTTATTTTTCTATCTGCCTGGGTTAAATGGCAAGTCACTCCACCCTGAGAAGTGATCTCACACTCTGCTTTCTTATTGTTTCAGTGAACTCCTTCAAATTCTCTTTAAAACACTAACATCTGGTTAAAATTAATACTTCTAAAGCAAACCTACCAAATATGGATTATTTTTCAAATTCTCATTTTTTTCTGCAGTCTATTTTCCTCTCATTCCACTGTCAGTCACACGACCATGCTGACTGCTGCTTGGCTCCACTTACCGTTTCCTCCTCTTTATCACACAGGGGGACCTATTTACTCCAAGGACTTTGAAATAATAACTATTCACACGTGTAAATATTGTTTACAGTAGGCAATGCACAGAGAATTCTGTTATGTAAAAGGTTTTCCCCCTCCAGATCGCATTGTATAATATTCGCTGGGCATAAAACGCTTTATACTCATGACAAGTGCTTACGTGCCAAAATGAGTGGTAAAGATATTTTGTTCAGGGAAGTGCAAAATAGAAATATGCCTGAGAACATGGGAGGGACTTTCAGAAGAGGAAGGCTTGCAAGTGCCCTGGGAGATAAATGCATTGAAGAGATGGGAAAAGCATTGACAACAAGTGTGGCCTGTCCCGGAAACATCTGGAAGCCAGTAGGGTAATGTGAGCAGCCCAGGAACATCAGGAAAATGATGGCGAGCTGGGAAGGGCACTCAGAGGACAATCAGGAGCAGAGGGCCACCAGCTGTTTCTTGTGGCAGCCCCTTTGCTGCATGGGAGAGCTCCGTTTCTACTCACCCTGTCCTGGGACGGAGGCAGTATCAATGGGGAAACTGAGTCAGAGGGAATGAGTGGCTTGCCTGGAATCATCTAATTCACTTGTTTGCACTCTTTTTGCTCCATTTCCTTAAAACAATTCCAAAACGTAGTATCTTGGACATTTTTAAATCAATGTGGAAACTTTTTTTTTAATTTTTGCTACGTCAAATACAAATGTTTTATTTTCATTAAGAGGTTGAAAAGCATCAACATTTTATAAGGCGAAGCATCTCTAATAGAAATTTGTATTTCATAACATGATTTGATGAAATAGGTTTAAAAAAAATCTTGTGTGACTAGTAAGCTCACTGATGTGGAAAAGAATCACATGAAATTTTGATTTCTGGGTTTTATCTAATGTGTTTTGAAAGCTTTCACTAGTCTTGGACAATTAGGCGAATTTAGACTACAGTTGGAAATTTGCTTTTGTAAGGAAAAACCATGGTCTTTTCCAAGCTGAATAAAAAACCCTGAGATTCAAATGACAAGACAAATATTACTTTTAGTGAGAGAAGTTAGGAAAACCTCTTTCTTTATGATGGTTTCACCAGGAACCAATCATCTGGTTGAAATACAAAAAGCGTGGATATGTTTACTTCCCAGAAACATAATGACCTTCTTCAACACATACACCTTCAACGTTCTAATGGAGTTAACATGTCATAGAAGTTACAACAACAACAACCAACAACCAACAACCAAACAAATGCCAAACAAACTCTGCAACCAAATCAGGCAGTTGATTTGGGTGAAGTCATCAGTAATGGTGGTCTAATGACCTGTGATATTCAGTGTCACACTTCTACACCTGCTGTACCTCACCTGCGCAGCTGGAGATCACAGGTGTGCATCTCGGAGCTGCTGACTGGAATGCTTCAAGGGTCCAGCATGGGGTCTATGACTAGATGCAGTCAGCTTGTTTTCCCTGGGTAGAGTACCATGGTGTCATAGCTCACAGCAACCTCAAACTCCTGGGCTTAAATGATTCTCTTGCCTCAGCCTCCCAAGTAGCTGGATTACAGGCACCTGCCACACGCTCAGTTACTTTTAGAGATGAGGTTTCCTTCTGGCTCAGGCCGGTCTCAAACCTATGACCTCAGGCAATCCACCTGTCTCAGCCTCCCAGAGTGCTAGAATTATGGGTGTGAGCCACAATGCCTGGCCCTAGCATCACTCTCTATTTACTTAGAACTTCTGTATTCTGAAAGATAAAAGAATTATGACAATGCATCCACCCATAAAATCTATTGTTTATTAATTCTAAATTGGTTTAGTGTTTCCTGATCCATCAAAAAACATTAATTGCCTACCTACTATTATTCTTGTGTCTCCTAATTTTGCCTGGTATGGAAGTATGCCCAGCTAAATATGTACATTCTCTGGCCTCCCTTGCAACTTGACGATTCTTGCAGATCACAGTTCTGGTGGAAGAGATACCATCAAAAGCCATGGGAGCAAAGGGTGGCTACCAGGGAAGCCAGGGAACTGCCGCAGACTAGCTGGTTGGCAACCTTTTTTCCTTTTCTTCGCTTCTGCTGAAAACATGATGGCGGAGCTCCAGTATCTTTATTCAGGACACAAGCTTGTGCTTCTCAGCCTGAAGATGGTATAACCAAGAACTAAAGAGAGGTTAGGGGCCCACTGACTTTGCAGAGCCACTGCATGAGTTTTGGGTCACCTACTTGAGTCTTACAGCTGGTAACAGAAAAATAATCCTTTTTTTTTTTTCTGGTTAAGCCAAACTCTATTCTCAACAGCTGCACTGGATACCTAGCTACATTGACCAATGTAAAAATAGGGAAATTAAAAGCTAAAAGCATGACTTTATAACCTTTCCAATTTTAATATGAAATGATATTATATCACAAATTTATGCACCATAACAAATTTGAAAGAAGCCATACAAAATAAATACAATGTATAAAAATTAAAACATGTGAGAAGTCAGATTTTATATAGCTTTTCAAAAAATTTGACATGGTTACCGTAAAGTTAAATGATAGTCAGTGGCTACTATTACTGTCCCCATTTTATGGGCGTCCTAATAGGGAGAATAGTTCTTTACATTAGATGGTAAAGAATGAAGTTCTCTAAAATGTACATAGCCAGAAACTGGAAGTATCTCCGTCCCATAAAAATATGACATTATCAGACAAAATCTTGGAAGTAAATGTCAAAAACTAGATGGGTCAAAAAACTTACTAGCAACAATAAATGTACAAGTTTTTATTTTATTTTTTATTTTTTTATTAAATCATAGCTGTGTACATTAATGCAATCATGGGATACAATGTGCTGGTTTTATGTACAATTTGAAATATTTTCATCAAACTGGTTAACATAGCCTTCATGGCATTTTCTTAGTTATTGTGTTCAGACATTTATAGTCTGCATTAATTAAGTTTCACCTGTACCCTTCTAAGATACACCATAGGTGTGGTCCCACCAATTACCCTCCCTCCACTTGCCACTTGATCCTATAATTCCTCTACTAGGTATATATCCAGAAGACCAAAAATCACATTATAACAAAGATATTTGTACCAGAACATTTATTGAAGCCCAATTCATAATTGCTAAGTCATGGAAGAAGCCCAAGTGCCCATCGACCCATGAATGGATTAATAAATTGTGGTATATGTACACCATGGAACACTATGGAGCCTTAAGGAAAGATGGAGACTTTACCTCTTTCATGTTTACATGGATGGAGCTGGAACATATTCTTCTTAGCAAAGTATCTCAAGAATGGAAGAAAATGTACAAGTTTTTAAATTAATCAAATTCTTTGAAAAATGCTTATGATACACCTTCACCACTTATGACACTTAGGAATGTGACTATAATATATCATCAAAGCCAAAAGGCATACAGAGTACTTGAAATATAAAGCCAGACTGTGAAAATGAAGAGGCATGATCTTCTAAATATTTCACTCTGAATGAAATATTTTGCCCTCCTGGGATTTTTTTTTTTTTTTTTTTTTTTTGAGACAGAGCCTCAAGCTATCCCCCTGGGTAGAGTGCCGTGGCATCACAGCTCACAACAACCTCCAATTCCTGGGCCCAAGCGAGTCTCTTGCCTCTGCCTCCCAAGTAGCTGGGACTACAGGTGCCCGCCACAATGCCCGGCCATTTTTTGGTTGCAGCTGTCATTGTTGTTTGGCGGGTCCGGGCTGGATTCGAACCCGCCAGCTCAGGTGTACGTGGCTGGCGCCTTAGCCCGTTGAGCCACAGGAGCTGAGCCGCCCTCCTGGGATATTGCCCTCTCCAGAGTAACCAATGCATGCAAACAGGCTTACTATTATTGTTTAATTGTCAAGAAAGCACTCCCAGGAGACAGACACTAAAATTCTCTGATGTGAATGAACAATTAGAAAGGTGTGCTTGGATTGCAGGAGAAGCATTACTTCCCTCTCCCACGTCCCCAGACCTGCACATCAATACGAGAATGCCTCGACATCCTTTGAACTATTGAATCAATGCTTTTTGTAAACACCTTCTTATACTGACCAACCTGAGTTAAGCAGAGGAATGCGTGGAAGATTGAAATAGAATTAATTTAATTAATTAATATTAATACCTTGAAATAATATTTTCTTTAAGGTTTCATTTAAAATGTAGGCAGGCTTAGTGCAAGATTCTGGAGAGTATAACAAGCAGTTTGAAAATTTTAGCCTCTTCCACCATATTTCTCCTTTCCTGATTTGTTATTCAAAAGTAAATACAACAAATGTCCACTACTTTTTCTTCAGTGAACACTGATGCTTTCTGATAAGGAAAGCCATTGAGAAGTATAAGGCTATTACCCTAAATCTTCTAATTTAAAAGATCACAAATTTCAAGATTATAAATTCTCTTTGAGAATTTCGTTCCTCCCACACCCTCACCGTTTTCTTTGAGAAACAAAAGTTAATTGCAATAAACTTAAATAACACTACATTAAAACCGATGAATAAGCCTAGAATTTTTTTATTTTTCAAAAGAAGCCTAGGATTTCTTTTTGTTTTTTTCAAATTAATATGAGGCCACAATCTTTTAGGTTACATAGTTCTCACTTCCAAGGTAAAGTTCAAGTTGTAGTTGAACTACAGGGGGCATGCTGAACACCCTCACGTTGTGCACATTAGGTGAGATCCCGCCCACCAGAGGGCGTGCTGAACACCTTCACATTGTGCACGTTAGCTGAGATCCAGCCAATTGCCTTCTCTCCTGCTGCCAATCACTCTCCCCCGTCTCACTCTTTTTTCCCTCCTCTCCCCTCCCCCTTACTAGACTATATTTGTGTTTTATCATTCGTGTGTGTGTGTGTGTGTGTGTGTGTAATTGTATCTTGGTTTCACACTAGTATTGAGTACATTGAATATTTTTTTCCATTCTTGAGATACTTTAGTAAGGAGAATATGTTTCAGCTCCATCCAAGTAAACATAAAAGATGTAAAGTTTCCATCTTTTTATGGCTAAATAGTATTCCATGGTGTATGTATATGCCACAGTTTGTTAATCCATTCATGGGTTGATGGTCATTTTGGTTGCTGTGAATTGAGCTGCAATAAACATTCTGGTGCAACTGTCTTTGTAGTAATATGCTTTTTATTCTTCTGGGGAGATACCTAGCAATGAAATTGCAGGATCAAATGGAAGACCAACTTGTAGTTCTTTAAGAATTCTCCATACTTCTTTCCATAGAGGTTGTATTAGTTTTCAATCCCACAAGCAGTGTAGTGTTCTCTCCACATCTATGCCAGAAAGTTAGGATTTCGTAAAAATAGTAAGAATAAGGATTATATACAGAGAAATTCATAGAAATGAATGCAGTTCTATTTTAATATGTTTTCATGATATTATTTTAGAGAGAAAAGAATTAAATTCTGCTTTTTATTCCTGGAGAACAATAAGAAATGAATCTGGAATAATGCAGGAAGTTAAAATAATAACACTCCATTAAATGTGCCTATATGTTTAACATATCACAAGTGGTGTGGTCAGCCTGCAGTAATTACTTTACATTTCAAAGATCTGCACGTTTCTTTAAACTCGGGGATGTAATATGAACTGCTGCAGTCTCCCGACTCCAAGAACATCCACCTGTAATTAAAGATCAAGAATGCAGGCAATGCCAAATGAAAGACGTAACATTTAGTGCTCCACCTGATTTACAACATATCTTTCACTCCCCTTTTTGGCAGCTTGTGAATATTTTTACATACATTTAACTTGTATTGATTTCTCTTAACTTCTTAACAATCCAACCCTGACACAGTTCAAATAATCCTATTATTTTTGAAGTCTTTCAGAATTGTTTATGGATAAAGAAACTAAAGGGCAGGAGCCCTAGTGACTTCCTCCTGGTACAAACCAGATGAGACAGGGCTGGCCAGGAGGGGAAGTGGGCACCTGGAGGCTCAGTCAAGTTTGCTGAGCTCCGCTGCTGTGAGAGGCACTGGGGGGCTGAAGAGCTGCCACTGCCATGATGTACTGTTTGTTTAAAGCCTCCGCGCTCTGTTTAAAGTTCCACTAAGCATATCATTGCTTGTCAGCTCTTGGGACATACATACTAAATAAGATGACACACGAGAGCTCATGGAGAAAGACAGGCAGTGTATCTTAAAGTGGAACTAGAAGCCCCATCAATTATTGCAGCCTCTAAATACTCAGCATTCTGCCTGCACGAGCTCTAGGGCCATAGAGCTGGAATTGACTTTAAGTCTCTGTAGCTGAGAGCAAGCACGTCAAGGTAGAGAAAGAAACCCAAACTGGGGTAACCACTTAATCTTATCATGAGCAGGATAAATAAGAAACGAAGAAAAGTCATGTTTTTCCTGGAAGTATTTTCTCCAGAACCACAGAACTGGAAGGAAGGAAGGAAGGAAGGAAGGAAGGAAGGAAGGAAGGAAGGAAAAGAAAGAAAAGAAAGAAAGAAAAGAAAATCAAGCACCTTATAGACGAGAGATTTTCAACTGCTGTGCCATGGCACACTGGTGTTCTGTGAAAGGACCTTAGATGTGCCCCGAAAATTCTATAGATCATGAATTAAATTATTTTCTAAAGAAGTTCAAAGCATAGTAAGTGTACTCTTTTCTTCACGGTTTTTTTATCAACATAATTTAAGTGTGCCACGGAAGTGTAACTATAGGTTCAAGTGTGCCATGAGATAAAAGAAAAAAAAAAAGGTTGAAAAACATTGTCATGGATGATAAGAGGTAATGAGATCCTAGGATGAGAGCTGCTGAATTACTACTAACATTTTATTTCATCCAAAGACTGATATTTTTACATTTTTCCATTCTCAAGGCAAGTAGAGTAATTATTTGTCTCAACTCAGTTTCCTAGTTATATTAACTTATAGATCTATACACAAGAAAAAATTACTTGTTAATTTTGCTCTGTCAAAGACAAAGGTTTTACATTCTTATTTTTCCATTACTAGTTCATAATGGAAACTGAATTATTTGGGGTTAAATAAAATGGTGAATTTTTAAGCACTACCATCTTTATGCCAGACTTGTCCTTCATTCCAGCAGTTCCAGTGCTCAGTGGATCCATCCGCAGCCCCTTGCTCTAGTCCAACAATCTTTCTTCCCTTCCACTTACCACCTTCATGGACAAACTCTGGGCCTAGTCATTATAAGAGTCCTGAAACCTCTGAGATCTCAAGTGGTAGGAGTTCATTTTCTCGCTGTAGGCCGGACACAGCCAGTTGCTCATTTTTTCACCCCTGCTTCATCTGTTCATTCACACAGTTCATTGCCTTAACTTTTTTTCTGTTAACTTTTCTTTTTCTTTTTTTTTTTTAGCGACAGAGTCTCACTTTATCGCTCTCGGTAGAGTGCTGTGGCATCACAGCTTGCAGCAACCTCCAACTCCTGGACTTAGGCAATTCTCCTGCCTCAGCCTCCCAAGTAGCTGGGACTACAGGCGCCTGCCACAATACCCGGCTATTTTTTGTTGTTGTTACAGTTTGGCCAGGGCCGGGTTTGAACCTGCCACCCTATGTATATGGGGCCAGCACCCTATTCACTGAGCCACAGGCACTTCCCTGTTAACTTTTATCAGTTCTGCTGGTCTTAACTTCATTTCTAACTTGCCTAGATCACCACGCCAGTTGCTTGAATGTTTCTCTCCCGTCACCCTCATTTCGCTTTCTTGTTTTCTTCTGCCCAACCTGCTTTATC
>CAUYRH010148992.1:0-14722 GCA_963574655.1 Perodicticus potto
ACATTTTAAATTTTATCCCCAGATCTAGCACTGTTAAAAGCACACAGCAGTTCTCAAAGAATGCCTGTTGAATGAATAAATATGCCTGAATCACTAAAATGGTTAAAATGAATGCAACCATAATTGCAATTGAATATGTGAGTACTAAATTTAATGTTATCCTTACTTTAGAAGTTTTTCCACCATGAAGATTTCCACTCTATTATTAAATTGTACCATGTAAAAGTTAGCTTTTCATAGAAATTAATTCCTCAGAGTAAGTTAACTGAGCAAGATGATTTGTGGCTATGTTGACAAAGGCAAATGAAATAGAATGTTGAGTAATTGTTTGGTCAATTTAGTTAATATTGACAGCAACTCTGGAGTACCTACACAGTTCACTTTTTACTTAAGTAGTACAGATAACTGTCCTAAATCTAAAAAGAAATAATGGCCTTCCCTCATTTACATAGAACAGAAAAGTGGTTACAGTAAAATGGAAAAATTAGAGTTTATACAAAGATACTTGCACAAAGGTAGGTACTAGTTCCTTAAGTACAAAAAGGACTTAGCTATAAAGTGCTTTACCTTATAAGACTGCTAATGACATGAACTTTAAGAAAAATACTACTGAGGACTCCATAACTTTCAAGAACGGGCACCAAAGAATTGAAAATTGTTATTTCTACCATAACCACATTATTGACAATTACATAGCAACAAACAAATTTAACCCTTCTTTACGTGCATTTGCCCTACTAGTAAAAAAATAAAATTACCAGAACCACGATATTCCTGGGGTTTTTTTTTTAATTAAACCACAAAGAAAATATTGTTTTTATTCAGAAATATGATCTTCATAGACAATTTCTCCTCAGGCATAATCTAGATGCTATTTCCATTAACAAAACAAAACAAAACAAAACCTGTCATCTATCGTTTTTCCCCCACATAGAAATGATACGACAATCTTTTAAAGAGAGAATAAATTTGTGTCACCTAATTCTTAACACTTCAGAACAGATGTCACTTCTTTTTCCAGAAAAAAAACAAAACAAAACAGAATAGCCAATACAATTCTTAGAAATAAAAACATATCTGGAGGCATCACCTTACCAGACTTCAGGTTATACTACAAATCTATGGTGAACAAAACAGCATAGTACTGGCACAAAAACAGAGATGTAGATCTATGGACTAGAATAGAGAATTTAGAGATGAACTTAACCACATATCGTCATTTGATCTTTGATAAGCCTAACAAAAACACGCACTGGGGAAAAGAATCCCTATTTAACAAATCATGCTGGGAGAACTGGTTAGCCACCTGTAGAAGACTGAAACTGGACCCACACCTCTCACCACTAACAAAAAAAGATTGTCTCTGTATAAAAGATTTAAATTTAAGACATGAAAATATAAAATACTAGAAGAGAATGCAGGGAAAACACTTGAAGGTATTGGCCTAGGGAAATATTTTAAGAGGAAGACCTCTCACCTCCCACCCCCGGGCAATTGCAGCAACACCAAAAATTACTGAGATTTGATCAAGGTAGAAAGCTTTTGCACAGCTAAGGGCACTACAACAAAAGCAAACAGACAGCCTTTGGAATAGGAGAAGATGTTTCCATGTTATGATTATAACATAAATCTGATAAATAGAATCTACAGAGAACTCAAATCAATTAATAAAAAAAAAGAACAAACAATGGCATTTCTTTGTGGGCAAGACACTTGAACAGAAATTCTTCTTAAGATGACAGATGTTATGACCAACAAACACAGGAAAAAATGCTAATTGTCTTTAATCATCCTAGTTATTTTGGAATCACTCTTAAATAAGCAAAGACCTTTGAATTATAAAAATTGAAAGATAGTTCAAAATAAACATTTGCATTTCCATTTCTAGCTCTTCAAAATTTTAATTATTTTCTCTCCATTCTTATCTGCATAGAACTTTTGCTCCAAGTCTTAAAATTATCCCAAAGAGTATATTTTAGTTTATTTTAAATTGCATTGTATTAATTGATTACACCACCACCCATTAAAATTATTTGAATAGACTTAAATATTAAAAAATATATGACAATAAAATGATGTTTGTCAGTAAAAATTGAATCTTGCTGAGACACTATGGTTTATATAGTTGCAACAGAGCCCTAAATTTACTGCTAATCTTTCTGGACTCAAAGTTAAATTGGAAACATTATGGGCTTACATAGCTCTTATTGTCTAATAGAAGTAACCAAAGGTATTCATCAGCAGAGTCAAATGTTACCAAAATTAAATTATTATATGAAAGCCCAGTGTGATGGCACACACCTATAAATCCTAGCACTTTGGGAGGCCAATCAAGAGAATTATTAGGAATTAGAACTTTGATACCAGCCTGAGCAAGAACCAGGCCTCATCTCTAAAAACTTAAATAATTAGCCATATGTGGTGGAATGTACCTTGTAATCCCTGCTACATGGGAAGCTAAGGCAGGAGGATCACTTGAGCCCAAGGTCTTGAGGTTTCAGTGTGTTATGATGATACCACTACACTTTAGCCTAGGTGACAGAGTGACATTATATCTTTAAGTAAATACATACATACATACATACTTACATACATACATGAATGCTTCAAGAAGCACAGCATAGACATTGAGAAATATGACAGGCATCGATCACCATTTTAGGGGGTTTAGTTCATTTTGTGCTGCTGTAACAGATTCCCATAGACTGGAGAATTTAAACAGTAGAAGTTCATTTGGCTAACAGTTCTAGAAACTGCAAAGTTGAAGAGCATGGTGCTCATATCTGGGAAAGGCCTTTATGTTGCCTCAGGTAAAAGTCCTTTTATAATAATCCATCATCAAGCTAACAAGCCCACTGCTTTGATGACCACATTAATGCATTCATGGGGGCAGAACTGTGACCTAATCACCTCTTAAAGGTCCCACTTCTAAACACTGTTTCACTGAGGACTAAGTTTCTATGGACTTTAAAATTTAAACACATTTATTCTCATATGCAAAATTCATTCAGTCCATCTCAATAGCCTCTGAGCCTTAACTTCAGTGTCTAATCAAAAGTCTGAAGTCCAGAATCTCATCTGAATCAGATATAGGTGAAACTTAAGGTAGGAATCATTTTTAGGCCAATTCCCTTCAGTTATAGTACCGGGAAGTTATCTGTTTCCAGTATACAATGGTGGGACATGATGTCACATGATGGATAAATAGGCAAGATAAAAAAGAGATAACTGGTCCTAAGTAAGTGCAAAACTCAACAAGGAAAACAACAAGTTTTAAAGCTAAAGAATGACCTTCTTTGACTCCTTGTCCTAGATCCTGGGCATAATGATAGATCATTTGATTTCCTAATGCCTTGTGCACCTGGATTCACATAGCTATGTTGGGCTCAGTCTACTCAGTAGCTCTCATGGATTGGAGACTAATACCTGCTACTTTCCCAAGCTGGAGTTGCAGATGGGCTGCCCTACAGTTTTGTGGTCTCAGTGGCTGCTCGTCTTCTGTAGCTCTACTAGGTATTGCCCTTGAGAAGATTTTCTACAATGGCCTCACTTCCACTGCTCCACTAGGCACTGAGCTAGTGGGAACTCTTTGTGGTAATTCTGCCCTTGTGGCAAGCTTCTGCCTGAGCCCCAAGGTTATTGCTATATCCTTTGAAATCTAGGTGGAGGTAGCCATGGTGCACTCTGTAAACATATAAGGTCAGCACCATGTGGTCACTGCCAAGGCTCATTGCTTGCAATCTTCAGAGTGGTCGCACCATCTGCACCTGAGCCCACTTGTGCTACAGCTGGGGTGACCAAGGAGAACTGTGCAAGAATGTATGGAACAGAGTCCTGATGTGGCCCCTGGTAGGACATGCAAAAATCTCCCAGGCTCCTCTCTAGAAATCTTGCCCTCAAAGCGCTGTTCTGGGCTATAATGGGAAAGGCAGCCTAATCAAAGATCTCTGAAATTCCTTCAGAGTCTTTCTCCTATTGTCTTGATGAACAGCATCTGGCTCCCTTCTATCATTACTATTTTCTTTAGCAAATAGTTGCTTGGTCACACCTTTGGTTTTCTCTCCTAAAATTGTATTTTCACTCTTTACATGGCCTGGCTGAGAATTTTTCAAATTTTTCCATTTTGCTTCCCTTTTAATTATAAATTTCATCTCTAAATAATTTCTCTCTGCTTACATCTTACTATATGTGGTTTAAAGCAGCCACACAGCTCTTTCAATATTTTGCTTACAAATTTCTTCATTGCTCTTCAATCCCCCTTTTCATAAAGCCCTTGGGCATGGACACAATTCAGCCAAGCTCTTTATGACTTTTTAACAAAAATGTCCTTTATTCCATTTTTCCAACACCTTGTTCCTCATTTCCATCTGAGACCTCATCAGAATGACATTCAATGTCTATGTTTCTACCAGCATTTTGATCGCAACCACTTATGTAATGTAAAAAATTTTTGACGTTCCCTATAGTTCCCCTTTCCTTCTGAGCCCTCACCAGAATTGCCCTTACTCCTCCATTCATGGCAATCTAGGCTTTTTCTGGCCTGGTTCTCCAAATTCTCCTAGCCTAGTTCCAAAGCTGTATACACATTTCTAGGTATTTTTTATAGCAACATCTCCACTTCTTGGTACTGAAGCTCAGGAAATTTCACATCAAAATATGACAAATTAGTATAAAGAATATTTTGAATTAAGGCCCTTACAGATTGACTGGTCATTGGAAGGGGCTTTCCTTCTATCTGTATAAACTGGACTGAACTGATCAGAAGATCAAAGTGAAACCACCATTGCAAATTGATGAAGTACAAGGCAAGACTAGAGTAAGAGCCCCCAAACTCTGTGAATGAACAGGCTAACTAAAATAATGATAATAATCAGCCACTGTCTCCTCATTTGCTTGGTAATAATCACTGTTCTCTTGTTTGCTTTTTTACCCTGAAGTTATGCAGAGTTGCTGGTTGTAAAGATTCTTAACTTTCTCTAGAGATAACATCACCTGTTTAAATAGGACCAGTTTTTGAGATATCTTCCAGGCCCTGCATCCCAGTGGCTGAACCACCCAGACAAAGGAACTAACTCAATGGGTATTGGATTTCCCACCCAAGGAACTGGGTGGGTCCAGTGGATTGGTGACCTACTCAGACAGCAGCCCATACCAAGGGACTGATGGTTCTGCCCTGAATCCAGCCAATTAGCAGATCCTGTTTGCCTAATCTGTCCATCACATTGTCTTTAAAAACCCTTCATCCCCAATTCTCAGGGAGGAATCATTTTTAGGCCAATTCCCTTCAGCTATAATACTGGGAAGTTATCTACTTCCAGTATACAATGGAGGGACATGACCTCGGTTGGGCAGCCACTGAGACCAAACTGTCTTTAAAAACCCTTCGTACCCAATTCTCTCCTGTTTGTCCTCTCTTGCCCTTCCACCTTATGCCGTGGGTTGACTTAGCAATAACACCTTTGCCAAATGCTGGCACCATACTCTTAGACTTCCCAGCCTCTATAAACATGAACCAAATGAATCTCTATTTTTTTTTAAATTATCTAGTCTATGGTATCCTGACATAGTGATACAAAATTAACCAAGAAAAAACACTGATACTATAGGGGTTAGGAGAAACTTGCCCTTTCTCCTAAAGTCTGATGAAAGATCAACTCACAATTAAGGCAGATTAATAAAAGAAATGCTTATTTCCAAATACCATGTCCATGAGGAGAATCACAAGAGTGATTACCTAATTACCCCATATAATTCAGATATTTTTAGAGAAAAGGGAAAATGAGGAGTACAGATAATTCTCTTAGAGAATTTCCCTTAATGTTGGATATAAAACCACAGATTTGGGATGTTCAAAGAACATTGAATAGGATAAATGCCAAAAATTACTATATCTACATATATTGTATTCAAATTTCAGGAAAAAAGCGAAAGAAAAATCTAGAAAGAAACCAGAAGGATAAAAACACCCTACCTATAGAGAAGCAGAACTAAGAATTATATCTGACTTCTCCACAGAAACCATATAAGCAAGAGAGGGAAGTTAAATATTCAAAATGTTACGAGAGAAAAAAAAAACTATACCAACAAGCAAGTTCAAACCCAGCCCCAGCCAAAAACCGCAAAAAAACAAACAAAAAAAACAAACAAACAAAAAAAACAAACAAACAAAAAAAAAAAAACTATACCAACATAGAATTTTTGATTCTATGAAATTATCCTTTAAAAGTGAAGAAGAGAACTGCTTGGGAGGCTGAGGTAAGAGAATAGCTTAAGCCCAGGAGTTTGAGGTTGCTGTGAGCTATGACGCCATGGCACTCTACCAAAGATGACAAAGTAAGACTCTGTCTCCATAAAAAAACAAACTGCTTTTTCTCCATTCTTGAGATACTTTGCTAAGAAGAATACCGCTTGACTACACTAATGTACACAGCTACGATTTAACAACAACAAAAAAAAGACCATCGGCAAGAAACTAAAAAAAAAAAGTGAAGGAGCCACTCGGTACCTGTAGCTCAGTGATTAGGGCACTGGCCACATGAACCGGGGCTAGTGGGTTTGAACCCTGCCGAGACCTGCTAAATAAACAAACAAACAAAAATAGCTGGGCATTGTGGCAGGCACCTGTAGTCCTAGCTACTAAGGAGACTGAGGCAAGAGAATCACTTAAGCCTACGAATTTGAGGTTGCTGTGAGCTCTGACATCACAGCACTCTATGAGGGTGACATAGTAAGACTCTGTCAGTAATAATAATAATAATAAAATAAAAATAAATAAAAGTGAAGGAGAAATAGAATTTTCAGGCAAACAAAAATCAAGGGAATGTATTACCAATAGACTTGCTTTTCAGAAAATGTTAAAATTTCTTCAGAGAGAAGGAAAATGATATGGGTTAGAAACTCATATCTACATAAAAAAGAAGAGGGTCAGAGGGTGAATAAGTGAAAGTAAAGAATTCCTGTGCTAAATCGATCTAACAATTCATTCAAAATAAGAAGAATATATTCAAATATATACACATATGTATCCTTATGTATAAATAAAACAGTGACAAAAATGATATAAGGGACAGTAGGGGGAAAGTAGGAATATTTTATTATTATAAGATAGTTGTACTACCTGTGAAGTGGGATAGTGTTATTTGAATGTGGACTTGGATTGGTTATAAATGTATATTGCAAAATCTAGGATAAGTACTATAACAAATAAAAAAACAAGAACTGTTATGCTAAGGAAGGAGAGAAAGTAGAATCATATCAAATACTCAATTAAAACCACAAAAGGCAAAAAAAAAAGTGGAAGACACAAATGGGGACAAAGAACAAGAACAACAAGTAGAAAATAGTAACAAATATGTTTAGTTACTAATCCAACTTCCAGCTGCTCACAGTGGTTGCGGGTGTTAGCAAGGAGGAAGGGATGAACAACCAGAGCACAGAGAATTTTTAAGAAAGTGAAATTATGACTCGGCGCCTGTGGCTCAATGGGCTAAGGCGCCAGCCATGTATACCTGAGCTGGCGGGTTCGAATCCAGCCTGGGCCCGCCAAACAACGACAGCTGCGACCAAAAAATGGCCAGGCGTTGTAGTGGGTGCCTATGGTCCCAGCTACTTGGGAGACAGAGGCAGGAGACTCACTTGAGCCCAGGAATTGGAGGTTGCTTTGAGCTGTGATGCCACGGCACCCTATCCAGGGTGACAGCTTGAGTCTCTGTCTCAAAAAAAGAAAAAAAAGTGAAATTATTCTGCATGATATTACAATAGTGGATGTGTGCCATTGTGTGTTTTACACAACCCATAAAATACATAACACTAGCCAGTTATAAATGAAGCTTCTAAAAATTAGTGTGCAGGTTTTTGTGTGGATGAATTTTGTTTAATTTATTTGGCTAAAAACCAAGAAATGCTTTCATATGGCAAAAGTATGTTGTTTAGTTTTGTTATACGTTGCCAAACTGTCTTCCCAAGTGGCTATACTATTTTGCATTCCCATCACTGATGAATGAGAATTTCTGTTGCTCCACAAAGTCATCAGCGTGTGATGTTGTCAGTGTCTTGGAATTTAACCATTCTAATAGATATATAGCCAAATCTTGCAACTCTAAAGTAAATTTTGAATTTTGATGATAATGATATGTGTGTTCATCAACTGTAATCATGCATTACTCTGGCGTGGGATGTTGATACTCGGGGAGCTTTGCAAATGTGGAGACAGGAAGTGTATGGGAACTCTGAAATATTGCTGTGAACCTAAACCTGCTCTAAAAATAAAGCTGATTAATTTTTTAAAAGTAAGAGAAGACAATGGTAACAAATGCTATAGTAATGATCTCAAAATAATAAATTGGTAACTTTACTAAAAAAGAAAAAAAAAAAGTCTCCCAGCAACAGTATGGTCCCTATTTATGTTCCACCAACCACAGAAATAAGCTAGTGTTGCAATGTTTTCAGAATAAACAAGGCGTTTCTCTTTTCCCTTATAAGCCTTTCCAAGCCTGAGATTTGAACATGTGTAATTATTATGGTTTGAAAATTGAAGAAAAGGATTCTATCAGAACCACTTTGTATTTCAATATACCCTTTCATGGCTCGGTGCCTGTGGCTCAACGGGCTAAGGCGCCAGCCACGTACACCTGAGGTGGCGGGTTCAAATCCAGCCCGGGCCTGCCAAACAACAATGACGGCTGCAACCAAAAAAATGGCCGGGCATTGTAGCGGGTGCCTGTAGTCCCAGTTACTTGGGAGGCAGAGGCAAGAGACTCGCTTGAGCCCAGAAATTGGAGGTTGCTGTGAGCTGTGATGCCACAGCACTCTATCCAGGGTGTCAGCTTGAGGCTCTGTCTCAAAAAAAATAAAAAAAAAATAAAATAAAAAAAAAATATATATATATATATATATACCCTTTCATAAACGTAAGCTCTGGAAAAGTAACTAAATTCAATCTATGTTTTGCCACTTGCTCGCTGTGTGAGTTCAAACAAGGATGATGATAATGCTCCTCTCATGGGGTTATTATGAGAATTAAATGGGAATATTTTAAATAAGTAAGTATAAAGGCATGAGTACAATGTCTACCACATAATAGGCATCTAAATATTAACTGATATTAATAATAATTAAATATTGTAAGTATTGTATGTTCCAAAAAAATCTTTTGTCCATGAAGAATCCATATTATATAAATTAAGCTATACCTAGAATTTCTGTAATTGTAGTACACTTTTTATGAAATATTCGCTAATATGTAATATTTTCTTTTTTAATAGACATTAATTTTTTTTTTATTTCAAATTAATATGATGGTACAAATTTTTAGGTTACACTGGTCTCACTTATAAGGTAAAGTTCAAGTTCTGTGAGAGCCCCTAACCCAGGGGGGATGTGCTGAATACCCTCAAATTGTTCACATTAGATGAGATTCCACCAAATGCCCTCCCTCCTCCCATCAATCACCTTCACTCATCCTCCTACCCACTACCTTCTCACCCTTCCCCCTTGCTATATTTGTGTTTTATCATTAATATGAGTGTGTTTATATATTGGTTTCATATTAGTATTGAGTACATTGGATACCTTTTTTTCCCCATTCTTGAGATACTTTTCTAAGAAGAATGTGTTTCATATCCATCCAGGTAAACTTAACAGATGTAAAGTCTCCACCTTTTTTAAGGCTGAATAGTATTTTGTGGTATATCCCATATATCACAATTCGTTGATACATTCATGGTTTGATGGGCATTTGGATTACCTGCACAACTCAGCAACTATGAATTGAGCTGAAATAAACATTCTGGTGCAAATGTTCTTGAGGTAAAATGATTTTTGTTCTTCTCAGTAGATCAAATGGAAGATCGACTTTTAGTTCTTAGAGAATTCTCCATACTTCTTTCCATAAAAGTTGTATTAGTTTGCAATCCTGCCAGCAGTGTAGAAGTATTCCCTTCTTTCCACATTCACACCAGCATCTGTAGTTTTGGGACTTTGTGATGTATACTAATTTTATTGGAGCTAGGTGATATCTCAGAGTGGTTTTTTGATTTGCATTTCTCTGATCATTAAAGATGATGAGCATTTGTTCATGTGTTTGTTGGCCATTTATCTACAATCTTCAGAGACATTTCTGTTCAAGTCTCTTGCCCAAATAGAAAGGGAATTATTTGCTCTTTTCTTATTAATGGAGTTCTCTGTAGATTCTAGTTATCAGGCCTTTGTCAGATTCATAATATGCAAAAATATTCTCCCATCCGGAAGGCTACCTGTTTGCTTTGTTTGTGGTAACTTTAGCTGTGCGGAAGCTTTTTAGCTTGATCAAATCCCAGTTATTTATTTTTGTTATTGATGCAATTGCTGGGGGGGGGTCTTCCTCATAAAATATTTTCTCAGGCGAATATCTTTAAGTGCTTTCCCTGCACTCTTCTCCAGTATTTTATATTTTCATGTCTTAAATTTAAATCTTTTATCCAGTGAGAATCAATCTTTGTCAGTGATAAGAAGTGTGGGTGTGGCATCATTCTTCTGCAAGTGGCTAACAGTTCTCCCAGAACCATTTGTTAAATAGGGATTCTTTATCCCAGTGCATGTTTTTGTTAGGCTTATCAAAGATCAAATGACATTATGTGGCTGGGTTAATCTCTAAATTCTCCATTCAATTCCACATATCTACATCTCTATTTTTGTGTCAGTACCATGCCGTTTTGATCACTACATATTTGTATTTTAACCTGAAGTCTGGTAATGTAATGCCTCCAGATATGTTCTTATTTCTCAGAATTGTATTGGCTATTTTTTTTTTTTTTTGGTTGCATATGAAACAAAGTACTATTTTTTCAAGATCTTTAAATTATGACTTTGGTGCCTGATGGGGATTGCATTAAATATGTAGATTGTTTTGGGTAGCATGGACATTTAACAATGTTGATTCTTCCCAACCATGAGCATGGTATGTGCTTCCATTGGTTAACATTTTTAATATGTAATATTTTCTTATAATAAATTTTGACCATATTGCTTGGAGAAGCATTTAACCTATTCTGAACTAAGATCACTCTAGCAATTTTAAAGTTGAACTTTTACTAAGAGATTTACTGCATAGCATGCTGTCCATTTACATCCAATAATATTTCCTTGCCCAACATGCTAGCTTACTGCAACTTCATTACAAACTACTGCAAAACTTAGCATGTTGAAATAACAAACATTTATTGTTTAAAAGTTGCTGTTAGAAATCCTTGAGTGGTTTTGGCTTACTGTGTCTCATGAAGTTGAAGTCAAGATGTCATCTAGGACTGTAGTCTCTAAAGACTTCACAGAAAACTGAAGGATTTACTTATAAATTTGCTCATATAGTTTTTAGCAAGAGGTTTTAATTCAGTAGCACATGGGCTTCTCCATAGAGATGATCATGACATGATTTCTTCAAGAGTGAGTGATCCAGGAAAAAGTGAGAGAACAAATGAGTGAAAGCATATCCAAATTGGAAGGCATAGTCACTTACAGCCATCACTTCTGCCATATATCATTTGTCACAAAAACCATTCCAGTTGGAAAGGTGAGACTATCAGAGAAGGGTATCACTGGGAGTCATCTTAAGAGCTGGCGACCACAATCAGTGACTAAGTTAAGCCCCTAGATTATTTTATCACCTATTAATATTTTACCATGAAATTCTAATCACATTACAAAAATGTCTCAATACATATATGTCAAATATATATAAATATATGTAGTTTTTATTTCATTTATGTTGCTACAAGATCTTAATCATAATATAAATCACAACATATTCAGAGGTTCAGATATATACAAATATGTGCAGTTTTTATTTTCAAACAAGATAAACTATTTAAGACATGCACTCCTCATGAAGAGCTCACATATTACTCTTGTGGTTTTATTCTTGTATTGACCAATAATTACATAACATTTAAAAATGTTATTCTTGGCTTTTGGAAAAATGGCGGACTTGAAGTAGCCTCCCAACATGCCTTTCCCAAGAAAAGCAGGGAAAATGCAGGCAGCAGCCACAGTTCAGATCTTTCTGATCAAAAATAGCATTGCAAAATCACAGAGAGGCATCACCGGACATCTGGAGTGGAAAAAAAAGGAAAGAAAAGAAGAAAGGAAACAGGCGAGGAGACAGACATTTTGCAAAAGTAGAGAATGCAACCAAAGTAAAATTAGAACAGGTATTGTGGGCCAGCCACATTGTATGATCTGAGCTTTCTGGTGACCCCAACACACACATACTCCTCTGCCAGGTCAGTCCAGGTAACAACCTGAAATCTCTGCAAAATTGTCTCACCCTACAGTGGGCTCGACAGCAGCTAGGGCCATCCTGAGCTCTTGGGTACACCACACCAGGATTGAAGTAGAATTCAGAGTTAGCTTCTCTAAAGACACACTGGAACCATGTGCTTACCGCACAGAACATAAGAGGATCTGGACATAAGAACTAATGGGAGGGGGTCTCATTGGGCTACAAATGGGGAAACAGCAAGCCACTGCACCACTTTGGTAGGTCAAAGGAGGGGCACAGAGAACTCTATTAGCATGGGGCTGCAGGTACCCATATCAGCCCTGATTTATGTGGCTTCCAAGCAGCCTTAAAAATCTGAGGACCATACTGCCACCTGCTAACCTCAGACTCTACTCTCCATGCCTTAACTGTTGCCTGTGAGTTTGGTGCCTAGTGTACCATCCAGATCAGATCACCCGGCCTTCCCCTATGGACCACTTTCTGGATTTAAGGTCCTGTTTGGACACTGTGTATCCTCCCTAGCCCAGGCTCTAAGGCTCTCTCTTTGGAGCTCTTTGCTCCATCTCTGAGAACCCAGGCTACCCACCAGGCCAGTGACACTATCCTCAAGTCTCTAGAGCTATACCTGGCCCACAATACCCCACCTGAGAGCACCCACCACTGCATTAGTGCCAGAAGTTCTGCCCCAAAGTCAACCCCTCTAACTGACACCGCCCAACTTAAGTTGCCAGTTTGCTAAGATATGGATAAAGCAAGGGGCTTAGCAAAAGGAACACAAAAATCACATCCAGCTATTGCTGCTACCACTGATACTACACTGCCATCTAGTGACCTCTCCCTATTAGACTTCTCCATGAGAGTTTTCAGCTATGAAATTTTGAGACATTATAACCATTTGCTTCAGGGTTGGAAAGAAACCATAGACAAGGAAAAGACAGCAATTGAACCCTGGCATGAATAATCAGAATATATCAACATCCCCAAGGGATCACAATGAAACTACAGCACAGAGCTCCAATTATAAAGAAATAGTTGAAATGACAGAAATGGTATTCAGAAAATTGATGGTAAATAAGATAAATGGAATTAAAGAGAAAGTTGAAAATGAGGAAAAAGAAGCCTAGAAAATATTTCAGGAAATTAATGACATTAATGATAAAGTCACCAAAGAACTGGACTATAGTAAGGAAGATACAATGGAGCTTAAAGAATTGAGAAATATTCTATGGGTTTCAAAGTGCAGCAGAAAATTTCAGCAACAGATTAAACCTGAGAGATGAAAGAATCTCAGAGCTTGAAGACAAGCCCCTCAAGCTAACCCAGAAGAAGAAAAAAAGAAGAGAACACAGGTAGAGCAATTTCTTAGAGAGAGTTGGGACTATAAAAAACATTCAAACATGAACTATAGGTATCCCTGAGAAGTAAGAAGAGAGTTCAAAAAGAATTAAAACTCTATTTAAAGATCTCATTGTAGAAAAATTTCCAAACATCACCAGAGATTCACACATTCAGATCCCAGATGGTCATTGAACCCTGGGATGACTAAATACAAATAGAGCATCTCCAAGACACAATGAACCATGTAATTAACCTGACCAAAGTCAAAATGAAAGAGAAAATTCTATTAGCAGTTAAGTGTAAGCAACATCTGACCTACAAGGGAAAACCTGTCACATTAACAGAAAATTTCTCAGCAGAAACCTTACAAGCCAGAAGCAGGGACCTATCTTTAATCTTTCTAAAGGAAACAACTGCCAGCCTAGGATTTTGCATTCAGCAAAAGAAAGTTGAAAATTCAATGGAGAAATTAAAACCTTTCCTGACAAGCAAATTTTGAGGAAATTTGTCACAACTACACCTATCATACAGGAAGTATTCAGACCTGCATTATACACAGATCAACACAATAGACTCCCACCTGTGTAAAACTACACAGAAATTAAAGACCAAAGCCTTGATACCACAATAGTCCAAGAGGTAAAAACAAAACAATACAGTCAACCAAACAATAGAGTCCTACACAATAGGATGAACTGAAATCCACCCCACTTATCAGTTCTCTCAATAAATGTGAATGACCTGAACTCCCTGTTAAAGAAACTTAGGCTAGATGAATGGATTAAAAAAATACAAGCCAAGTATCTTCTGCCTTCAAGAAATTCATCTAATTCCCAAAAACACATCTAGAGTCAGGGTGAAGGGGTGAAATACAGTATTTCATGCAAATGGAAACCAAATGAGTAGGAGTAGCAATTCTCATGTCAGATAACATTGACTTCAAAGCAATAAAGGTAAAGAAAGATAAAGATGGTAATTATACATTTATCACAGGAACAATTCAACAGGAAGACATATCAATCCTAAATATTTATGCACCTAACATAGGTGCTCCAAGGTTTATAAAGAAAATACTACTTGATTTAAACAAAATGATGGTAACAACATGGTACCAACTGGGAACTTCAACAC
>CAUYRH010148993.1:0-13359 GCA_963574655.1 Perodicticus potto
CCTGGATAGAGTGCCGTGGCATTACAGCTCAGAGCAACCTCTAATTCCTGGGCTCAAGCGAGTCTCCTGCCTCCGCCTCCCAAGTAGCTGGGACTACAGGCGCCTGCCACAACGCCTGGCCATTTTTTGGTTGCAGCTGTCGTTGTTTGGCAGGCCCGGGCTGGATTCGAACCCGCCAGCTCAGGTGTACGTGGCTGGTGCCTTAGCCTGTTGAGCCATAGGCGCCGAGCCAGAGACAGAGTCTTATTTTGTCGCCCTTGGTAGAGTGCTGTGGCATCACAGCTCACAGGAACCTCCAGCTCTTGGGCTTAGGTGATTCTCTTGCCTCAGCCTCCCAAGTAGGTGGGACTACAGGCGCCCGCCACAATGCCTGGCTATTTTTTGTTGCAGTTTGGCAGGGGCCGGGTTCGAACCCACCACCCTGCATGTTTGGGTCCAGCACCCTACTCACTGAGCCACGGTGCTGCCCGGTGATTACGTTTTTAAAGGATTGTTAAAACACACCCCAAAAGAAAAACGTATACTAGAGACAGTGGCCTGTAAAGCAGAAAATATTTACTATGACCTCTTACCAAAAGAGCTTGCTAACTCTTAGTGAAATAACTAGGTAGCAATATATGGCACCTAGTGTCATAGGCAGTATTTTACATATCTTACATGTATTAATTAAACGTCACAACAACTTACAGGGTATATAGTATTATCATCCCTCTCTTACAAACGAAGAAACTGAGTCACAGATTTACTTACTAGGCCAAAGTCACATAGTGGCCTAGCCTGAATTTGAACTTCTGCCATGGTTCCTGGTCATAACTACTCTGCAAGGCACATGGTTCCCCACCTCTCTTCTCTTTCCTGTTTGCACATTACAATGTTTTATCCATTCACGCCACCTCAATCTGGCCTTCAGATGACGACCATGGAAGCAGTGGAGTCCCCAGAGTCTCTGGCTGCTGTTGCTTATCTGCTGAACCTTGTCCTGAAGCGGTGAGTCCTGGCTCTTGTTTGAACCCCTAAGTCCCTTTTAGAGGGGCGAAGGGAATGTGGACAGGAGAAATAGGATCGGGGAATTTTTTAAAGGTACTTTATTTTTTAAGATGAAAAGTTCTTTAGATTAGTTGGACAACAGTGTGCATAACATTAATGGTACTAAATTGTATACTAAAAAATGGTGGTTAAAATGGTAAATTTTATGTGTATTTTACTGCAATTAGAAATTTAAAAATAAGGTAAAAACCTTAAAAAGACACTTATATATCAGGTGCATTTTGCAACATCAGGTCCCTGGGCATGGCTTGTGCCACTATCGTAGAGATTGTGAGTGTTGGCAGCTGGGGAAGAGGCATCCCTGGGGTGAGTGGGACAGGAGGAATGTGATGGAATGTTGGCCCCAGGCAGTCTAGAGACCTGCAGCTGGGGGAGGTAGAGAGAAGATTGGTGTCAATTTATGAGAGCCTGTCTTGTGGGTGGTACAAAGAATGAGTAGTGGAGAAGGTGAGGGATGCAGAGCTCTGGGAAGGCACACTGAGCTGCTCGGCTGAGTGACTAGGCCATCAGCCACCCCTCTTCTGTTCAGCTTCCTTCTTTATGCCAGAGTGCTGCCTTTCAGAGGTCCTCTGGGTGACCATCTCTGTTCTCTCCCCACAGGGTTCCCAGCCCTGTGCTCATTAAGAAGTTCTCTGATACCTCCAAAGCTTTCATGGATATATTGTCAGCCCAGGCCAGCAGTGGCTCCACTTCTGTCCTCCGATGGGTTAGTGTCTGGGGCTTAATTTCTCTTCTGGAGTCTTCCAGAGCCCATCTGATTTATTTAAAGCTCAGATGCTCTTTGGGAGGGGTTTAGCACTCCTAGGATCCTCAGACATATCCCTTTGGAATTTTCTGGCGTCATCGGGAACCTGGGCTCTTGATGAGGCTTTTGGAGCTGATAGACTCTTTCTTCTTCAAGATCCTCTCCTGCCTGGCCACCCTTTTGCGGAAGCAAGACCTAGAGGCCTGGGATTATCCTATGACTCTCCAGGTGTACCATGGGCTACTGAGCTTCACCGTGCATGCCAAGCCAAAGGTGAGATGGTTCAATCCCTAGACAGTGGGGTGGGGATCGCTGCCAGTTTGCCAGCACTTAGAACAGTGCCTGGCTTGGTGGCCACTCAGTATTTGCCAGATAACTAGATAAATGATTAAATCCTGTTTTCAAGATGACCTTCAGCCTCCTAACTATAAAATTGGGATAATACCAATCTTGGTACAGGGGAGTAGGGAGACTCTCGTTCAAGTAGTTGGGATGCTCAAGGCCATTGGTGAGTTAGTAGTAGGGCAGGGATTTGAATAAAGGTTTGTCTTGCTTCATAGCTTAGGATTCTATACATGTGAAAGCGCTGGAAACACATTGGTATATCTTTTCAGTTGATGCTTATTGGCGGCTAGTTGTGCCAGCCACCCAAGGAGCCAGTTGAATGCTGAACTGGCTTTGTTCTCTTCTCCTTGCCCTTCAGATCCGGAAGGCTGCTCAGCATGGAGTGTGCTCAGTCCTCAAGGGCAGTGAACTCATGTTTAGTGAAAAGGCTCCTGCCCATCATCCTGCTGCTGTTTCTACTGCCAAGTTCTGTGTCCAGGAAATTGAGAAGTCTGGAGGTGGGGACATCAGTTTGAGGGCAGTCAGATGGGAGTTGGTAACCAGTGGACAAGGACAGGGTCTGCTCCAGAGAGCAGGCTGGTGTCTCAACTCCCCTTCCGTCTGCCAGGCTCCAAGGAGGCCACCACCACTCTGCACATGCTGACACTGTTGAAGGACCTGCTGCCCTGCTTCCCAGAAGGCCTGGTGAAGAGCTGCAGTGAAACTCTCCTCAGGGTCATGACCTTGAGCCATGTGGTGAGCTCAGGCTCAAGAGATAGGGGAAGGGGGGCCCACAGTGGTGGCATTAGGGAACTAGGCAAAAAGTGGGGCCTGGGGTCTCCCTGCCTCAATTCTTCTCTTAGGCTAAAACCAAGGACATCATAGCCTCTGTGGTGTTGGGATAGGAGGGGACATTTCAGAGTCCTGGTCTAATTGGAAGCTGACTTCAAGATCGGAACAGAGTGACAATGGATTTGTGATGGGCTAGTGACCTCCTGTCCCCTTAAGCTCTGTCTACTCTGTACCAATTTTTTTTACTTGCTTATTAAGAATCAGTAAGCAGCTTTAAAGACACATTAAAAATGATACCCTGGGCTGGGCATGGTGGCTTCTGCCTAGAAGGCAAGGAGGGAGGATCTCTTGAGGCAGTAGTTCAAGACCAGCCTAAGCAAGAGCAACGCCTTCTCTAGTGAAAATACGAAAAGGCTCTGCGCTTATAGCTCAAGCAGCTAGGGCACCAGCCATATACGCTGGAGCTGGTGGGTTTGAATCCAGCCTGGGCTTGCCAAACAACAAGGACAACTACAACCAAAAAATAGCCGGACGTTGTTGGCGGATGCCTGTAGTCCCAGCAACTTGGGAGGCTGAGGCAAGAGAATCACGTAAGCCCAAGAGTTGGAGGTTGCTGTGAGCTATGACGCCACGGCACTCTACCCAGGGCAACCGCTTGAGACTGTTTCAAAAAAAAAAAAAAAAAAAGAAAAAATATGAAAAAAAGGCTGGGCATGGTGCCTCATGCCTGTAATCTTAACACTGTGGGAGGCTGAGGTGGGTGGATTGCTTGCGTTCAACAGTTCCAGACCAGCCTGAGCAAGAGCAAGACCCTGCTTCTACTAAAAATAGAAAAACTGTGGCAAGAGGACTGCTTGAGCCCAAGAGTTTGAGGTTACTGTGAGGTATGATGACACCATGGCACTCTACCCAGGGTGACAGTGAGACTTTGTCTCAAAAAACAAAACAACCGGGCGGCGCCTGTGGCTCAGTGAGTGGGGCGCCGGCCCCGTATACCCAGGGTGGCAGATTCAAACCCGGCCTCGGCTGAACTGCAAAACAAAAAAATAGCCGGGCGTTGTGGCAGCTGCCTGTAGTCCCAGCTACTTGGGAGGCTGAGGCAGGAAGATCACCTGAGTCTAGGAGTTTGAGGTTGTGAGATAGGCTGATGTCACAACACTCTAGCCTGGGCGACAGAGTGTGACTCAGTCTCAAAAACAAACAAAAAAAAGATCCCTTGTGTTTCTGTCATCCTAGCACAATTCTGTTAATTTGTTAGCGGTTTGTATCCAGGGGTTCTGCAACCTTGGATTGAAAATATTTGAGGAAAAAATTGGTTGGTTGCATTTGTACTGGATATGTACATACTTTTTCCTTATCATTATCTCCTGAACACTATACTGTAACAGCTGTTTGCATTGTATTAGGCATTATAAGTAGTGTAGGCTTGGTTTAAAGTACATGGTTCATATGCAAACACTATGCCATTATATATAAGGGACTTGTAGCTGGGCATGGTGGCCTGAGCCTATAGTCCCTGCTACTCAGGAGTGAGGCAGGAGGATCACTTAAGCCTGGGAGTTAGAATTACGGTTAGGGTTGTCCAGCTTGGCAACATAGTGAAACCTCATCTCTAAAGAATAAATAAATACAAATTTAAATATACCATATAAGGCACTTGAGTACCAATGGATTTTGGTATCCATGAGAGGGGATCTGAGACCAATCCCCTCTGAATTTCAAAGGCCCTACTGTCTGTTCTCTTATAGTGTTTATTCTTGTACATGTTTTAAAATTGTGTTATATAAATAATGTGATTATTATTTAAAAGGAAAAATCCATTTAAAAGTATATAAAGTAGGCTTGGCGCCTGTGGCTCAACGGGCTAAGGCTCCAGCCACGTACACCTGAGCTGGCGGGTTCGAATCCAGCCTGGGCCTGCCAAACAACAATGACGGTTGCAATCAAAAAAAAAAATGGCCGGGCGTTGTGGCAGGCGCCTATAGTCCCAGTTACTTGGGAGGCGGAGGCAAGAGACTCGCCTGAGCCCAGGAATTAGAGGTTGCTCTGAGCTGTGATGCCACGGCACTCTACCCAGGGTGACAGCTTGAGGCTCTGTCTCAAAAAAAAAAAAAAAAAGTATATAAAGTAAAACTCTCCTTTCAAATCTCATTTCCTAAGGTAAACAGTACAATGACTTCCTATGTATCTTTTCATATATTTTCTCTTTAGATAAACATTCATTAAAAAACATAGAAATGGGGATGGCGTCTGTGGCTCAAAGGAGTAGTATGCTGGCTCCATATGCCAGAGGTGGCGAGTTCAAACCCAGCCCCGACCAAAAACTGCAAAAAAGAAAAAGGTGTTTAAAAAACATAGAAATATAGCTGTAGATATAGTACGCAGACCATCTGTAACCTGCTTTCTTGGCCACTGTGTTTAAAACATTTCATTAATGTTTCTATCTTTGCGTAAGTCATTGAAATTTTTTTCAGTGACTACCATGATTTACTGAAGTGACAGTCTCCAGAGCGTCTGGGTGTGGGGGCATGTTTTCAGGTTCAGGGGTCCTCAGCTCCCTCCTAACCCTCTGGGTAGAGTGGGAGGTCAGAGGTCAAGGGCAGCTATGGGCTTTATGGTTCTTCTCTAAACCTGTGTGTCCTCTGCAGCTGGTGACAGCCTGTGCCATGCAGGCCTTTCACAGCCTCTTCCATGCCAAGCCCAGCCTGAACACCCTGTCAGCAGAGCTCAATGCCCAGATCATCACGGTGAGGCCTGATGGTGGGGGGAAGGGCATTACCAGGAAGAGCCCTCTGGTGGCTGTGCTGGGGGCACTGGTCCTGCTACCTGGCTGCAGAGTGCAGTTCAGGTGGCCCAGTGGAAGAGGCCAGTGAACAGGGAAGGCAGACAAGAGACCAGCTACCAAAGTGACATCCGTGTCCCTGGGAGCTGGGTCTTGACTCTTGATCCCATTAGCTCTAATAAACTATTTCAACATGGTCTTGTGTTCACAGACACCTAGAGCAGGGCACTCAGCCTTTGAGCTCTGTGGATGGATTATGTGTGTGTGTGGGGAGCATAACCCCCCACCCACAAATTGTTTCTAAAATGTGTATGTGCACTCATGCATTTTTTTTCAGAGAAGAGCTCTGGCTTTTGTCAGACTCAGAAAGGGGTGTGTGACCCATTGTTCTCTTGTTCCTCAAGGCTGTTCTTCCAAAGTATCAGAACAGGGGGCTTCATGGAGCAGGGAAAGGTGGGAGCTGGGAAAGCCAAGGGAGCTGTGAGCTCCGGGATCTTACACACAGGCCTGTCACCTGGACATTGCTGATGCCTTGGGGATGGGAAGGGGGTCACTATCATTGGGATTGCTGACCACACTTGCTTAGTCACCTGCTTGCTCCCTGTCCCACCTCTAGGCCTTGTACGACTACGTTCCCAGTGAGAATGATTTACAGCCCCTGCTGGCCTGGCTTAAAGTCATGGAGAAAGCCCACATCAACCTAGTCAGGTAGGGACAAGGTGGAAGGGTGTCTCAGGGCCTCAGGCCAGGCTGCCTGTCCTAAGATGCTGATGGGAGGGACATGAGCCGGAAGCTGGAGAGGCTGATCAGCTTCCTGGGACTGGTGGTATCTCATGGACAGTGCTACAGGGCAGCTCTGGGCTTTGTGAGGCCCAGGGTAGGAGAGCACAGCCCGTTTTAGCCAGTTAGCTTCCTTTCCTGCCAGATCGGTTACCAGCTAACTGTGTGGAACAGCAAAGTGGCCTGAGAATGGCACACAGCAGGTTGAGGCCTGAGTTTGTTCCTGATTTTTGTCTCTCCCTGGCTATAGTATCCGGTGCACTTGGTTTCCATGCCAGAGAATACCTGTTGTCTCACTCCACCCCCCTGGGCTAATGGCGCCCTTCTCTGGGTTTCATAATCTTTGTGAACCTAGTTTGTATTTTATGGGTCTGTGTATATTCAGGATTGGGGCCTGGCCACTTAATAGTACTGGGTAATGTGATGTTTCCAGAATGAGGCTAAGAAGAAAATGAGCATGCAATAGTCAGTTGGTGACTTGGATGTAGGCGGAGGGCCCCACTGCTGTGTGGCTCCACCATGCTGGGTCTGTCTTCACACAGCAGAATGGTTCCCACATTCTGCTTTGACCCAGGCATGTCACAGGTCAACCTAAGTGTCCCATGGGGCATTAGTTAGATATAAACAGTGAAATACTGTGTGGCAAGGAGATGTTGTATATGCTCATGTGGAAATAACTCCAAGTAATTGGAGAAAAAGCATTGAGAAAAAGCAAGGCTCAGACAGCAGGTGTGGTGTGATTATTTGTATTTGTATACTCTGGAACCAGGCTTCCAGGGTTTGAAGCCTGACCCCACTATGCCAAGCTGTGTGGCCTTCAGCAAATTACTTGACTTCTCTTGTCTCAGTTTTCTCATCTATAAAATGGGAATTGTAGTAGTGTCTCATTATTTGTTGCAAGGTTTAAAAGCACTAATGTATGTTGTTATATTAGTGGGTGTATGATGTGTTCTGTAAATGTCAACAATTGTTATTTTGTACATTTTTGTATGCATAAAAACTTCTGAGAAATTCATCTGAGGGTTTGGTTGGAAGAGGGGTACGTTAAGGAAGGCATGTCTTTCTTCTTGCACACAGACCTATTTGAATTTTTTATTATGTGTAGTTATTTCTTTTTTGTTCTCATTTTTATTTATTTATTTATTTATTTTTGGTGGTGGTTTTTGGCCGGGGTTTTTTAAATTTTAATTTAATTTAATTTTTTTGCTGTTTTTGGCTGGGGCTGGGTTTGAACCCACCACCTCCAGCACATGGGGCCGGCGCCTTACTCCTTTGAGCCACAGGCGCCGCCCCTTGGCTGGGGTTTTTGAACCCGCCACCTCCGGCATACGGGGCCTGTGCCCTACTCCTTTGAGCCACAGGCGCTGCCCCTCATTTTTATTTTTATATATTTGTTTTTGTTGTTTGAAATTCATTGAGGGTACAAAGAATTAGGTTACACTGATTGCATTTGTTAGGTAAAGTCCCTCTTATAATTGTGTCCTGCCCCCAAAAGGTGGGCCATACACAGTGACCCCTCATCTCCTTCCTCTTCCCCGCTACCCACTCCCTCATTTCCCTACTCCAGCTCATCTACTGTCTTCATATTAGAATTGAGTACATTGGATTCTTGCTTCTCCATTCTTATGATGCTTTACTAAGAAGAATGTGTTCCATCTAGATTAATACAAAAGATGTGAAGTCTCCATCCTTTTTAGTGGCTGAGTAGTATTCTATGGTATACACGTACCACAGCTTGTTGATGCATTCCTGGATTGGTGGGCATTTGGGTTGTGTCCACATTTTGGTGATTGTAAATTGAGCTGCCACAAATAGTATGGTGCAAATGTCCCTATGATAAAATGATTTTTTTTCTTCTGAGTAGATGCCTAGTAATGGGATTGCAAGATCAAATGGGAGGTCTAATTTGAGTTCTTTGAGGATTCTCCATATTTGCTTCCAAAAAGATTGTATTAGTTTGCAATCCCACCAGCAGTGTTAAAGTTCCCTTCTCTGTAGTTATTTCTTGAATGACAATAGCTTTTTAAAAATCACCCACCAGAAGGATCCTGTGGGGCCCTATAGATCAGTGATTATTTTCAGACCTGGGCTGTCTAAGGACTAAGTCCTCAAGACACAGAGACAAGCCCTGCAGAAACCATTTGTCTTGACAGGTTGCAGCGGGACCTGGGACTAAGCCACCTTCCTCGCTTTTTTGGAACTGCAATGACCTGCCTCCTCTCCCCGCACTTGCAGGTGGTGACAGCTGCCACCCAGAGCCTCAAGGTAGTATACTTTCAGCTGAAGCATAGTGAACACAGGAGGTTTTGTGGGCTGTCCTGTATCTCCCTGTGCTTAGTCCTGGGGAGGAGATTCTCATGAGACAGGCCTTGGAAGTTTCAGGAAGTGTTTACCTGGGCGGGATGAGTGGCCTTGAGGCTGCCTTGGGCCCAGGCAGCCTTTGCCCTCTTTCTGCAGGAGATTCTGAAAGAATGTGTGGCTTCCCACATGGCCGACATTGGCTCCGTGACCTCCTCGGCCTCTGGCCCTGCCCAGTCCATTGCCAAGATGTTCAGGTGAGAATATCATGTCTGCATGAAGAGGGAAAGAGGGGTACATTACGTAAGGTTCTGTGTAAGTCTGGGTGTGGTGGCTCACACCTGTAATCCTAGCACTCTGGTGGGGAGGATCCCTTGAGCGCAGAAGTTCAAGACCAGCTGAGCAAGAGCGAGATCCTTTCTCTGCTAAAATTTAGCTAGGCTTGGTGGTATAGGCCTATAATCTCAGCTACTTGGGAGGCTACGGAAGGAGGATCACTTGAGCCTAAGAGTTTGTGGTTAAACTGAGCCATGAGAATGCCACTGCATTCTAGTCTGTGTGAGTAGACCCTGTCTCAAATAATGAATTTCTATGGGCAGCACCTGTGGCTCAAAGGAGTAGGGTGCTGGCCCCATATACCTGAGGTGGCAGGTTCAAACCCAGCTCCAGCCAAAAAAAAAAAGTGCCAAAAAAAAAAAAAGGGAATTTCTATGTAACGACAAGCATTTCACCTTCACATTCTATGGGCCATGCATATTGTGCTGGGCGTTTTGTGGGATTTCAGCCAGAGCAGCTACTGCCAAGTCAATGCACCTTCCACATTTCAGGAGCACATACAACAAGAGAGGTGCCATAGTGTGGTGCTTAAGAGTGTGGACTCTGGGGCCGGGTGCAGAGGCTCATGCCTGTAATCCTAGCACTCTGGGAGGCCAAGGCAGGCGAATTGCCTGAGCTCACAGGTTTGAGACCAGTCTGAGCCAGTGCAAGATCTTGTCTCTAAAAATAGCTGGGTGTTGTGGTGGGCGCCTGTAGTCCCAGCTCCTTGGGAGGCTGAGGCAAGAGTGTGAGGATGCTGTGAGCTATGACTCCACAGCACTCTGTTGAGGGCAACAAAGTGAGACTCTGTCTCAAAAAATAAAAATAAAAAAATAAAAGACTAATAATGTTGTAATAAACATCTTAAAAAAAAAAAAGAGTTGGGCAGTGACTGTGGCTCAAAGGAGTAGGGCGCCCGGCTCCATATGCTAGAGGTGGCGGATTCAAACCCAACCCCGGCCACAAACTGCAAAAAAAAAGAGTTTGGACTCTGTAGGCCACTGGGTTTGAATTCGGCTTTATGGATTATAAGCCCCAGTCATCTGGAGCAAGTTCTTCTGCACCTCATTAATCAAAGGTGAATAACAGAGAGGTGAAGATTAAATAAAGTAATACGTGTGAAGTTCTCAGACCAGTAATTAAGCATTCAATAAATATAAACTACTAGTAATCCTTAGGTGCTAGGAGACAGGTACTATACCCCATTTTGCAGATAGGAAAGCTGAGGTTACCCAAGAGTGGCAGCCTGACCACAAAGTTCAATCTTGTTCATGTGCTATGCTGCCTTCCACACTGGTGACAAGGTTCATTCAGGACATGGCTACTGTCCCCCTTCACCCTCTCAGCAGGGCAGTGAGGAACCTCAGAGCAACAAGCACCCTTGAGTAATCCTGGGAAAGGGGCTGGGCTCCTTGTTGTCCCATCTGGGTGTCTGCATAGGTATAGGGTTGGTGCTTTGGTTGCTGTTCCTCGTGGGGAAACAGGCCTGTTCCCTGCGGCTACATCTGGGGTGAAGTTTCATAAAGACTCAAAAAGTAGAAGTACACTACTCCAGCCCCAGTCCTTCCCCATTTTGACTCTGGTTGGCCATTCCTGCCCAGACTCCAGGGGGCTACTCTTCTTGGGAGATGGAGTAGAGCAAGATATGTACAGATTGGAAGGGGCTGAAGGCTTTCTTCTGCCCAGGCCACCTGTTCCAATCCTGTCCTTCAACCTTGGTCAGATGGGAAAGTGTGGGGCAGTGGTAGAACATAGAGGCCCAGTGTGGTTACTAGTGGAGTGACCTTGGCAGGTTATTTATTCTGTCTTAGCCTGTTTCCCCATCTGCAGTTGAGATAATGACTTCACAGGTTAGGATTATATTAAACTAAACTCTTAGCATAGGGAGTAGTGTGGACATTTCATAAATGTTAGTCCTTTGCCTTTCCTGGGGCCCCACCCCTGCTGGCCAGCTGGGGGTCTGCGGCTCATGGTACCAGCCATTGGCTTCTGGGTGGGCACAGGGTAGTGTGACTGTGGTGCTGCCTGCTCTCTTGGCAGGGCAGTGGAGGAGGGCCTGACATACAAATTCCATGCGACATGGAGCTCGGTGTTGCAGCTTTTACGTGTCTTCTTTGAGGTGTGTGGGAGGCAGGCTCATCCTGTGATGAAGAAGGTGAGTTGGGAACTACTGGGACCGAGGCAGGGGGTGGCGCTTGGCCCTTGGAAAGTGGGCTTCTAGAAGGGGTACGTGTCTGTTACCTTTGTACTCTTCATCCTTGCCCTGACAGTGCTGTAGCAGGTGCCACATACAGCGTCTCCTGGAAGGTGACTGAGCTAATTTGGGAGGGCCAGGATGAGGGGTGGAGGACAGGCCCCCAGAGTAGTCCCTCATCTGCAGGTGGAACAGCTCCTGGCCTCCTGGGGCCTTCCTCACTGACTCCCTCCCATAGTTGGTTGGAAAAAAGCCACCCTAGAAAGGCAGAGTCTCCCTCAGAGGCCTGACCTGGGTCGTAATAGATTAGGTTGGCCCACTAGGCTTCCTAAAAGAAGCCAGGCAGGCTGAGCACAGTGGCTCACACCTATAATCCCCAGCACTTTGGGAGGCTGAGGTGGGTGGATCACCTGACCTCACCAGATTCGAGACCAGCCTGAGCTAGAGTGAGACCTCATCTCTACAACACCACAGGTGTGGTGGGCACCTGTAGTATCAGCTGCCTGGGAGGCTGAGACAAGAGAATCACTTGAACCCCAAGAGTTAGAGCTTGCTATGAGCTATGACACCAGGGTACTCTACCAGGGGCAACAAAGTGAGACTCTGTCTCAAAAAAAAAGTGGGGTCCTGGAAGGGTCAGCTTTGTCTACTCAGTGCCTGCTGATTTGCTAATTATCACATGAAAGTCTACCTTTGCCAGATCTTTCCATTAAAGATAAATTAGAAATCTACATTAATATGAAATTTCCTGATGTTTATATGTTGTTAAATGAAACAGAATTTTGTGAAATCTTGGGCCTTAAGGAATGATTAAACATGGTAGATTATTTGCGTTGTCAGTTTATACCCTCTGGTGTAGCACTTAACCTGGGCCTGGAATCCCAAGCTCATCTTTCGGGAGTTTGGTCAGGTCTCAGGCACAGGTCCCTGCCCTGGAGCTTGTTTTGATGTGTGACCTCTCACCTCTTTGCCCTAGTGCCTCCAATCCTTGTGTGACCTGCGCCTCTCCCCTCATTTCCCCCACACGGCGGCTCTGGACCAGGCAGTGGGGGCTGCTGTGACCAGCATGGGGCCCGAGGTGGTATTGCAGGCGGTGCCTTTGGAAATTGATGGCTCTGAGTACGTGTGACCCTGGTTGGCTCCCATATGAACCTCAGGAGAGCCCAATGGTGTGTTCTCCCTCTGGGAAGGGTGTCCACTCTTCGGGCTAAAGTCTTATGAATGCTGCGCAGGCCTTAGCAGGAGGAATGCATGCAGGAACGCTCTCCTGTTCTCAGCTCAGCATGGGGATGTTTGCTGGGTACACAGCCCTCTCACTCTTACTTCTTCCTCAGTGGGTCCTTCCTTTTCTCCTCCCAGAGAGACTCTAGATTTCCCACGGAGCTGGCTGCTGCCTGTCATCCGGGACCACGTCAGGGAAACTCGACTTGCTTTCTTCACCACCTACTTCTTGCCATTGGCCAACACATTGAAGAGCAAAGGTATGGACCCAAAATGCACAGAACAGACCTGCACAACAAAGAATTATCTGGCCCAAAGTAACCATAGTATCAAGATTGAGGAATCGTGCTCTAGGGCAGGGTTTCCTGATTTCAAACATTTATCTTATAAAATATACAGGAAGTGTTTAAAGAATAAACAAAAACCATTCAATCCCACCACCCAGAAATAATTAATAAAATTGGATGTTTTCCTTTCCCTTATTTTCTATGTATAAAAAGAATATATTTTACTCATTTGGAGTTATGTGTTCATGTATTAGTAAATTGACTTAAAATTTTTTCTGGATTTTTTTATAAAACATTTTATTCCTTTTTTTTTTTTGAGACAGCCTCAAGCTGTCACCCAGGAGAGAGTGCTGTGGCATCACAGCTCACAGCAACCTCCAATTCCTGGGCTCAAGCGAGTCTCCTGCCTCCGCCTCCCAAGTAACTGGGACTACAGGCGCCCGCCACAACGCCCGGCCATTTTTTGGTTGCAGCTGTCATTGTTGTTTGGTGGGCCCGGGCTGGATTCGAACCCACCAGCTCAGGTGTACGTGGCTGGTGCCTCAGCCCGTTGAGCCACAGGCGCTGAGCCAAC
>CAUYRH010148994.1:0-25113 GCA_963574655.1 Perodicticus potto
AAAAAAAAAAAAAAACAGGGACATGTGACTGCTAATCAGTGATTGCAAATTTCTATTCCTGACAGGCGGGGTTTTCTCTCCTTGGCCTTTAACAGTCCATTTACCCTCTTCAGCCATTTACCCATCAGCAAAATGTAAATAGCTAAATTAATGTGAATAAAGTGCTTTGAAGATGAAAACTGCTCTATACGCTAAGTGGCAACAGAACATTTCTTCCTATATTGAAAAAACGTTTATTGAACTTAGTGTCAATTCTGTGCAGAGCACTTTAGAGATCACAAAGACATACAAGACAAGGTCCTTGTCCTCTGAAAGAGTCATCGCCATCTTCATAATGACGGCTAAAGCTCTGAACCTGGGGATTTGTAACTAGTTGAACACTGGGCTTAGAGATTACCATAAATACTGAGCTTGGTTATAGCTTGAAGATATAAGTTGACCAAAGAATACTGATTTATTATTGATGATAATAAGAGTAACGTTTTGTCAGTGGTATTCAAACAGATTGACAGACCTTAAAAGGCTGGCCTCTCAGGATGCTCCAGAACAAGGGTGTTAATGATTAATTAAGTGAAAAAATGTTGCATAAATACCACTCCCTCCTTACAGCGCTTCAATCCAAGCTGATGAACTCAGTTTTGGAGATCTCGTCTCAGTTTACCTATTGAACATTGGCTTCCAAATAATCTGACTCTGGCAAAATTAAAGGGGGTTTCAGATGTGCGTAGCTGATGCCCAAGCGTGGTTTCAAGAAAGAGGAAACTTTTCTTAACATGGTGCCAGTAAAGACATGTCTAAGTTAAATAAACTAGACCATTTTCATGCAGAAATACTGTTGGTCACTTTATATTAAATATTATTAGTCATTATATCTGGAAGGGAATTGACCAGGATCCCAAGCCTCTGACTCCTCATCCACCTGCCTTAAGCTTAGGTCTGTCTGCTTTCATGTTTTTCTTTTCCATTGAGTCAGATCGGAGGGCATGCTGTGCCACAGCATTCCTTGGAGCTCAGTTCGGATCTACTTAAGCAGAGGATACTCCCCTTAATTTCTAGTTAGTGTTTTGACCCAGATCTTTTGCTGTTCTCAGGCTTGAGGAGGTGAAATGGTTCTCAGAACTCTGAAAGGTCATGGAGATGGGGCAGAGAGGTCTAGTTTTATGTGGCCGCATCTTTGTTCCTTCTGAGAAAAGGAATCCTGGCAAAGAACATTGCTATTGCTTTCACTAAAAGCTCCACCCTCTGCTTTCTCTAGGACTATCTTTAGATTTATGTATTTATTTATTAACTTATTTTTTGTGGTGGAGCAAGAGATTAAGGAAAGTTTTGCGCTCTCTGCACAGATTGGAGGGAGTGTGCATTTAGAATATCTTTCTGTGGTGTACGGTGGCTCGAGCCTATAGTCCTAGCACTCTGGGAGACTGAGCCAGGCTAATTGCTTGAGCTCAGGAATTCAAGACCAGCCTGAGCAAGAGTGAGACCCATCTCTACCAAAAATAGAAAAGTCAGTCAGGCGTTGTGGCATGCACCCATCGTCTTAGCTACTTAGGAGACTGAGGCTGAAGGATCACTTGAAACCAGGAGTTGGAGGTTGCCGTGAGCTATGATGATGCCATGGCACTCAACCCCAGAGCAACAGGGTGAGACTATCTCAAAAAACAGATGAACAAAGAATATCTTTAAGAGGGAAAAAAATTCTGCTCTTGGAAATGTCAAAGCAATACTGGGAGAACATTAGTGGAGTAAAGGACAAACTATATGTGCCCTTGGAAAAGCTAATTACTGTTTATAAATCTAAGTTTTTCTTATCTGTAAAATGGGAATAATAACATGATTAGGGAGTCGTTATGAAAGAAAAGTTGAGATGATTTGTGTGCTGATCATAGTGCCTGGCATATGTTGTTTAGTATATTAACCATGTTTGAAAAATATAAGCTGGTATGGGGGGCTTCACACCTGGAATCTTAGCACTATGCGAGGCCTGAGCTCAGGAGTTTGAGATCAGCCTGAGCAAACAGCTGGACCCTGTCTCTACTAAAAATAGAACAGCTCGCTGGGCATAGTGATACATGCCTATAGTCTCAGCTACTCGGGAGGCTGAGGCAAGAGGATTGCTGAAGCAAGAGTTGGTGGTTGCTGTGAGCTATGACACCACAGGAATGATATTTTGGTTCACTTAACTTTCAATAATAATTAATTTAATTGTGTTTTGGTGTCAATTAGGAATTCTGAAACTTAGCATGGAGACTTTCTCCCTATCATTAAAATAAATATTTTTTTGTTGATTGTTTCAGCCATTTCTAGAGTAGCACAGAGGGCTTCACTGATACGTGGCAGGACATGATCTCAGCATGCCGCCCACAGGGCTTTTTCCTTTGTGCAAGGCAAGTGTGTAAAGAGTGTCTTTTTTTAAAGCAACCAAATTGGTTCATCATTTGGTTTCCTTATTTCATTTCATGGCTCTGTACTTCTGAATTAATAACTTTGTTTTTATATTAGGACACATGGGGCATAGTTTATAAATTAGCATATTGTTCAATCAAAATAAAAATTGTCTTTAACTTGTTAGTTCTCCTCTGTTTTTGGGTATCAGATAATTATTTCAACATAATATTTTTATATAAATTGGAATTTAATTTTCTGTAATCTAGGTGGGAGAAAAACTATGCTTTTAATCGTATTCTGGTGGAAATCTGCCAAAGCAGTAGACTTCTCAGCATCTTGCTTCACAAAATTATGTCCATTTTTAGTGACAGAATATAGGTGGAGTAGTCAGAACTGTGTCCAATTATTTAGTTTAAGCAGAGGTCAGAGGTAATAGGAGCTTTGAATAAAGAAAGCTGACTTGGCTTCCTTCTAACTTTGTATCCGTTTTATTTCATGAAACAATGGCATGTTTAAATAAATACCATAACCCTGAGGTATTCAGATGGGGTAATTTCCTTTATTTGTTTGTCTTTCTGTGGCATCAGCTCAGAGATCAGCAAGAAAACAAATCACAGGGCTTCTCTTTTTGGAGTTTCTCTATGTCCAGGATTAATTTGCTTTAGTTTGGTTTGCTCTTCATTGTAACTTTATTCCTTTCTTAATACTCTGTTTATTAAGAGTTGTTGGATTTATGGCACTTTATGGAGGGTGACATAGTGAGACTCTGTCTCAAAGAAAAAAAGGAAGCGTTGTTGGATTTAAATAATTCTTATTTTCCTGGGATTCTTCTTTTGAGCATCAGATGTGTTTTCAGCAATCAGAGTGAGATTAATTCTCCTTTCTCTAAGAGGCAAATCATCGGTATCTTCTTGGAGTTCCAGTGGTGTGAATATTTGTGTAAATAGCGAGTTTAAACTCTGCTTTTCATTGCTGAAACGTAGTGAGGTGTAGTGAGGTGCACGTCCTTCACTTGCACGTCCCTCGGGTTATTCTATTGGTTGAGATACTTTCAAATGCAAAGGAAGGAAATACACCCCATCTGGCTGCAGCCTCAGAGTTTATTGCTTATTATGGACTCAAGAAAAGCTGCCTCCCGGGGATGGAGATGTCATGACTGGGGTCTTTCTCCGTCTCTTTGCATTTCTCCATGCCCTGCCCTGGTACCATAAAACTGATGTCTTCTTTTTTGTCAATTATAGCTTCTACCATGTGCAAGGCAGTGTTTAGCAAGACAAACATCCAGGCTCTCACTGTACAACTCAAAGATATCTTTGCTCAACTTGGTAGCTTTCAGGTCTTGAATTTTTGTCTCTCACCCAGGTGAACAATCTTTCAGCCATTTTATGCAGGGAATAGTTATGAAGGAAGAAATCTCTGATGAGAAGAAAAGAAAATGCACAGAGAAGAATGAAAGTAACAGGGAAATAAAGTCAGGGAAACTTTAGCCTAGGCTCATCTTTACATGACGCCCCTGGAGCAGTGGTTCTCACCCTTCCTAATGCCGCAACCCTTTAATAAGACTCCTCAAGTTGTGGTGACCCCCAACCATAAAATTATTTTCATTGTTACTTCATAAATGTAATTTTGCTACTATTATGAATCGTAATGTAAATACATGATATGCAGGATGTGTTTTCATTGTTACAAAGGGGTCGCGACCCACAGATTGAGAACCGCTGCCCTTGAGAATTGTTTAAAAGCCATTTGCCATCAGGCGAAGCTGCAAATTTCTCTTCTTTCCCCCGACTCTTTCTCTTCTGCCCTCTAACTTATCTGACCCTTACTGTGCCTAGAAGAAAATACGAAGCAATATTTGGCTCCAGTTTTAGATTTAGGGGGTTTTTTGGATGGGATCAAATACAAAACATAAAGACGGTTCATGTTTGACTTACTCATCATCGCTGTGCGGCAGGGTCTCACCAGGGCTGGGGTCTTAAGCTCTTTCACCCTCAGTGTCCAGGAGCCCATAATAAGACACGTGGTAAGGTATCTAGACAAGAAAACACAAAACTCATACCTGTGGCCTGTGTTCTGTGGAACCCTGATGATGACATGGAAAAGGGTGAGAAAGGTACATTTTAGAAAAGTTCCAAATCTGAGGAACTCAAATAGCTAGGCAGATTACTATTTGAAATGTAAATGTTTTTCACAATCTCATTTTGAAAAACAAACAACGACAAAGAAAAGACACACACACCCTTCCACACATTTTTTTTTCAGGATTTTAAACATCTTATGCCGTGTGTGATTTACTAATTCTTTGACTTGTACTCATTTTTAAAAAAAAATTAGAGCAGGCTCGGCACCTGTGGCTCAAGCAGCTGGGGCACCAGCCACATACACCTGAGCTGGGTGGGTTCGAATCCAGCCCGGGCCGCCAAACAACCACAGCTGCAACCAAAAAATAGCCAGGTGTTGTGGCAGGCGCCTATAGTCCCAACTACTTGGGAGGCAGAGGCAAGAGACTCACTTAAGCCCAGGAGTTGGAGGTTGCTGTGAGCTGTGATGCCACGGCAATCTACCCAGGGCAACAGGCTCTGTCTCAAAAAAAAAAAAAAATTTAGAGCAGCGTTTCAGCACAAAGATGAAGTCGTGGGTATTAAAGAAACAATGTATTTGAATTTTTCTTTTTACTTCCTTGCCCCTTTAATGTTATCCCACATTGCAGTTTAGATTCACTTATTGTCACATTTTGAACTGATAGACTTTGAGTCACATTATCTCCCCAGTGAATGGAGGAACCAAGAGTGACTGGGAACTGCAAAGCAAAGCTATCACATTTATATTTACTGCTAATCATTTCAACTCCTGGAAGACAGCCTAATTGCAAGCACAAAGAGGATGCTCATGAGGGTCATGGTCATATAACTGCCCAGTGACTTTCAGAAGACACATGGGTTGTGAAAACTCCTGCTTTATTGGGAGAGTAAATATTATTGCAGCTTGACTTTCCTTGTGCTGTGTCCAGCTCAGGATTTATTAAATATAATCTAATGAAATATGTAATTCAAAGAGATGAGGCAAAATGTGATTAGTATCTTCCCATCTTGTCTTTTTGGGACAGGCAGCAATGCATAAGCTCCTTAAAAGACCGAAAACTAATCAAGGGCTTTTTCTATGTGTAGTTTCCATTAATGTTAATGGCTTTTTCTGGGCATAGTTTCTATTAATGATAATGAGATGTTCCCTTGAAGAAAAGAGAAGGAAAATGAAAAGGAAGCCCATCCTCATCTGCTTCAAGTATTTTCTAATGTCGACTGAAAAAAAATGTCTAGTATTAAAATACAGTGACTGCAAAGACAGGATATTATTTACCTCCTATTATTGTTTTCATTGCATCTTAGTTGCTTTTCTGTAATTGTATTTTCTGGAAGTCTATAGGAAATACACCTATATCTGTTCCATCAGTAGTACCAATCTTTTTGTTGAACCCAACATCTACATTACATTTAATATATTACAGCATGATTTTATCAGCTGAATTACACTGACACAGAGGGCATGTTATAAATGATGGATATGAAGGAAGGTGAAATATAGGTAGGAAAAAAATAAGAAAGGTGTTTTTCTTGACATTTATTTGCGGCCAAACACATATACAAAAGAGAGAGCAATGGTCTAATATGTAGTGCATGCCTAATATATCAATTTCTGTTCAAAAACTGTATGCTGACAAGGGCCTGTTTTTAAAAGCCTGACTGGTGGCAGCATTTTAATACTTAGTCCTGGTGCAAAAATGTATAAAATACATTGTTATTCCTAAGACTGTAATTTTGCTATTGTTCTCTTTTGCTGTTGTTCTTTTGCTTTGTTCTGTTCCTGTGGTCTCTTGAATAAAACAATGTATTTCCTAATGCAATAAATAGTCCATGCAGAAGTCACTCAAAATTTTCCAAAACAAAAAGCTACCTTTGGTTAAAAAAAAATATCTTCGCTTATACCATAGGAAAAAAAGTGAAGCAAAAATGAGGAACTCCTTCAAAAGGTCACTCCCCCAAAATGTCCATGTTTGCTCGTATTCCCCTGAAATGAGTGTGTATGTGTATGAAACTCTTTGGGAATTTTTCATTTTCTTTAATTTTCTTTATTGCCAATTTCCATCCCATCTACAATTTGGTATTCATGTCCCCAGATCAGCATACAAATGAGAATTTCATTAACTTTAAAGCTTAACTATCACTGGAATTATTAATATTAAAGTGAGAATCTTAGTTAATATGTTTTTATGGAAGGGAGACATAAGTTTTCTTTGCTCTCTTGTCCCTGGGTTATCCCAGTTTCATCTGTCTTCAGTTTCTGTCTCAGTTTGAAAAAAAAATTTTTGAAAAAGGAATAGCTAAATTTCTGTTATGGGATTTTTGGTACAAGGTCAGATGTATAATCTTATATGCTTAAAAACATCTGAGAGAGAAAGCTCTGGAAATTTACTTCTGTGCTACTAAGAGATTTTGAAATGGAAAAAAAAGATTAGATTTTATTCAAGTATGCTAATTTCACAGTCAAATGCCACTACTTAAATTTGGGACTACTGAGAATAAACATTGTGATTTTATAGTTCATATTGCTGCCACATTTTTAATAATGCATAATGGATGATGGGACCATTGCATTTTCTAGTATTGTGCTCAGTGATCACTATTTAAGGGATAAGAGATTTCCAAAATAGAAATATCTATATTTGTCTATTTATGTGCATGAGTAACAACGGCAAAGGGATTCTGAATATTACTAAAACAATCAATGATTGATTAATAACTGTATGATGAGTGTGAATTCATGGTCGTATAAACTCAAAGAGGCTAAAGGACTTCTAGATGCTGAGATCAGAGCAGGTGTCTATGATGGAGTCTTTATAGAACATCCTAAGACCAAAGACGTGACCGTGGGAGGAAAAAATATATTTCAAACGTTTTAAGCTACATTAGGTTTGTATTTACCCATGACACACTTTTTTAAATAGGAATATAACATTTACATTTTTAAACAACTCCACTTATAAGACAATCTAGAAAAGTCAAAGCTACAGGAAGAAAAATCTAATGAATGGAGGTCAGGCATGAGGGTGGAGGAAGGATTGACCAGAAGAGGGCACAATGGAATTTCTCAGGATGATAGAAATAGTTCATGTTTTGCTGCCCTGGTGGTTACACAACTGTTTGCATTTGTCATAACCATAAACCTGAATGCTTAAAAAGTATATGGTTTTATTGATTTGGTCTGATTCTATGTATTAACAATGGGAGGAAGTGGGGTTTCCTGAAGAGCTACCTATAATCTCGATTGAAATATAATAAATTATTTAAAAATTGATGTTCAGAAACCTAAACAATGTAAGAATAAAATAGCTTTAGAATTTGACTCATTTTTAATTGCTTGTCTACAGACAATCTGTGACTACCAGGAGTATAGGATTTATTTAGGGAAATAATTTATTCAATATTTTTATAAAGTGAACAATAGCAGTGTCAGTCCTCAACGCTCATTGTCACAGACTGTAAGCAGCGTTTTACATGGTGGATCATACCCTCCTCAGTAAATCACTTGTTGACTTGATTTCCAAAACCACACACTTTCCTGGGTTTTCTTTTATCTTTCTTGTTGTCTCTCTTCAGTGTCCCCTTCTGGCTCCTTCTCATCTCTCTGCTCTTTCATTATTAGAAAATCCTAGAGCTCATATGTGGGCTTTTTCTTTTTGTTAGCTATACTCACTGCCCGGGTGACCCCATTCTCCCACATGGCTTTCAATACCATCTGAATGTGATGCTTCTAAATTTACCTTCATATTCCAAAATCATATCACTTACCTATTACTTGATCTTGTGCAAACTTTAGTTGCCAAAAATCTAATCTGATATTCCTTTTCAAATTTGCTCCTTCCATAATATCCATCTCAAAAGATGGCAATCCATCTTTCCTTCTTCCAAAACTTTGATTTCATCTTGAAGAATCCATCATGAATTCTTCTTTTTTCCCAATCTCGTAACCACATCTATCAACAATTCTTGTTGGCTCTACTTTAATATGATTTGAATCTAATTCAAATGCAACAAAATGTGACCATTTCTCACAATTTCACTAGTCTACTAATTGTTTTCTGGACTTAAGTTTTAGGCTCCCTTCAACCTATTTCCAAAGAATCTGAAAATGAGCACATTGAAACCTCTACTCAGATTGCATCAATCATCTGCTTGATGTCTTCTAATCACTACCTGTCTCATGCAGAGTCAAATCCCAAATTGTTCCATTGGCCTCTAAGTTCCTACATGGTCATATGACACATGTCTCCCTCCCTCACCTTGCCCCTTATTTACTCAACCCCACACCCCGGCCTCCTCAAGCATGCCATGCTTGTTCCACCTCCGAGCCTTTCTGTGTGGTCTCTCCTTGCCTACAATGCTTTTCTACCCCAGACATTAACCTGGTCCTCTATCTAACTTTCTTTGATTTTTGTAAGAACCCCCTTTTAGTGAGACCTTTTCCTGCTCCTTTTCTTTTAATACCACCTGCTCACCCTTCCTTTACGCCCTTCTCATACTGCATGTGTCTCTCATGTGTTTTCGTTTTTCTCATTCTAGAATGTAAACTATAGCAGGGCAGAGATTTGTGTCTGTTGGTTTCATTACTATACCCCTGTTATCTAGAAAGATGCCTGACATATAGAAGGTAATCAGTAAATATGAGTTGAATGAATGAATAAATTATATTCAAATTACTAATAATGAATTGAGCACCATGGATACTTTAGTATTTCTTTAGAAGATGGGGGACAGAATAATTTTTCTGGGCTCAGTTCTTAGGCAAGTTTTAATGAAAGGAAAATAGCCTGATATCAGACATATTGAAAGGTCTCCATAGATGTGTTGGACAAATGAGCAAATAAATGATCATTTAATATATGTGCCATCAAACCTAGGGATTATGCATATAACTAGGCCTGATTACTCCATAACTTAATGAGTATTTGGGGAAAAAAGCAAACCAAGTATAAACTTCTCATTTTTGAAAATAAAAGTCAGGTTTGTCAAGAAACATATGTTAAGGGGTTCGATCTCTGGCAACTGGAAATGAGTCTTTGTTCTAACACATAGTGTGGAACACTAGAACAAGCAATCATCTGCTGAAAGATTCACTACACACTTTTCCCATTTAAGCAGGTCATGTCAGATAAGATGCAAATGTCTTCATAGAGGCCAAACACAAAGAACCAAGCCCCATGTTTTGTGAAAATTGCAAGAGAGGAAAGGATTACGTTGTACTTGTGCAATCTTTTCCATACAGGCCACTGGGAAAAGGACTTCAGTCAGCTTGAGATAACTACAGTAGTCAAGCATCAAGTCTTGCTGTGCATCTCATTAATAAAACTTCTCAGGTTGAGATTTTTATTTGGAAAAATTAGCTTTTGCTCTCCATAGCACTGAAATGGCATCTCCTAGCCTCTCTGGTGAGGATCTGACTTTCTCCATTATCACCTTTAGTAACAGAAGAGAAAGTACTTTTGATTCATTGTCACATTCAGATAAGTGAGGAAAGATGCTTCTCAACAAGTGTGAATAATTTTGGCAAACAAACATATTATTTTTTGAAGGGATGTTTAAATAGCAAGTGTATCTGCTCCAGTGCAGCTTAGCTGTCTGGACTTGAACAACTGCCTTTAGTTGTGTTCAGCATACGTTATCACCAAACAGATATTTAATGAAAATGAAGTTACTATTCCACTTCTTTCTGAAAGACTTTTTTTGGACTTGAGGCTATTCTCCAAAGAAAATTGCCTTTGCAGATTTTGTTTATTTAGCATATCCTTCTCCCCTCCTATGGCACCGTCTTTCATATTGCACTTAAATAACCCCTGGCTTTATTGACAATCTTTAGGAAAGTTCTATTTGTATGGTTTGCTTTGGACTTGCTTTACGTACCTGAATGATTTGAGCTCACTAAGTCTTAATGACAGAGCACTGGGATGTTTCCTTCCATTCTAATCAGAGGAGTCATAGTCTCTAGCCTACAGTTTTGTGCCTTACATTATGTTCTACTCGTAAAGAGGCTTTTATTGTGAGCAGTGCAATGCATTATATGACATACACTACACCATTCCTTAGGGGATTGAGTTCAGGACCTCCCCCATTCACACAGCCCCCCAAAATCCTTGTTGCTCAAGGTTCTTCTGGAAAACGGCCTAGTGTTTGCATGTAACGCACATAACTCCTCCTGAAGATACAGAACCCACGGACACAGAATTCAGAGGCCCCCCACTGGCCAACTGTGGGATCTTTGCTAAATCCTCTGCGCCTTAGTTTCATCATCTGTAAAATGGGATTTACTATATGACTTATCGTTTTAGTAATTTTAAGGATTAAATGAGGTGAGAAAAGTAAAGTGCTTATGATTGTTTGGCATATCATCAAAGCTCAATAAAAATCGACCCTGTTATTGTTAGCACATTCTTAAGTTCAAGCATCAGCAATTCATGGAAGCCACAGATAATCAATGGATCTTATCAAACAATGAGTACCTCACCCCAAATTCCCTTAAAATGCTTCAGTGGAGACGTAGCTTTTGCAGTATCAGTGGTTACCACAGTAAGGATAGAATAAATGAGAGGTGTCCTGTGTGGAAACACCAATTTTGTATAACTTAGCCTGAATTTGTGTTATAATAAATTCCATAAAGTTGACAATGTTTGAGGAGAGTAAATAATAAGTACCATCATCAAATTAACAAATTCCATGACTTAAGTTTTTGTTTTTGTTTTTGTTTTTTTTTTGAATGAAATAGACATCTGTGTTTAAGCAGTGATCTAAGAGTCTGGGAAGGGATGTATGTATTTTCATTTCACATGTGGATAGCTTGTGCTTTTGTTACATAGCAGTGTTTATTTTTAAAAAGTAATTATTCTTAAAAATTTTGAAGGTAAAGTTAATTTGCTAATCCCTAAAATAAACTGCCACCAATATTGTGGTCAATAGTTTGCTAATATCTTGTTTGTGGGCCTTTTGCCCTAGTAGGCTGGAATATGTATTTGTGTATGCACATTTGTATTTAGGTCCTTGAACATTTTCCAGAGTACCTGAAACCAATTTTAGAAAGGCATAATAGTACATTTGCAAAATGTTATTGATATTTTCCTCTACCTTACATGTATTTTCTTTGAAAGCCCTCTAGAAATTAGAATGTACTGTGGTCACATTTACATGAGAAACAGAGTAATGACAAGTGTAATATTACATCTTAGTTTGCCTCTTTATTATTGCCTTTTAGATTAAGAATAGAAAAAGAATCTATTAACAGCTGCTCTAAACAGAACATTAGTGGGGTCCAGGACAACTAATTGTGTGCACATTTTAAAAGTATCAGAAGTCCCTTCCTGAGCCAAAAACATGGCTGAAAAATTTTGTAAAAACAAATCCTAAAAGAGCCTTTTTGACAGTGCTTAAGAAAATGCTTCTTTTTCATCATTCTTCTTGAATATTGTTGGAAAAATTAGTAAGAGTAAAACTGAAGCATAAAAATGATTGGAAGAAGTATAGGAAAATAAGCGCAAACCCGATCGGCGAGGTGGCAGTTGCAAGGATTGATCGGTAAACCAGGAGGCTTTGGACGCATGTGTATGTTTTAGTTCCTCTTGCCCTGTTAGCTGAACTGGATTTTAAAATGAAATCTCTTGAGCTAGGGTTATACTCTTTTACTCTATTTTTCCACTCAACCTAGAGGAGACAGTTTTTACATTTTAGATTCAAATGATAGATTTTCTTTTTTTTAAAGAACTTTCTCTTTCAACCTCTCTTTGTTTACAGTAAAATTTTGTGTCTCCTTAATCCCTACCGTGGGGCCTTAGACATGACAAAGAAAGCCCTGATAAAAGATAAGAAGAAAATTGCACTCTCCTTTCTTTTGGGGCTTTTCAGGTGGATTTATACCCTTGCTTAATTGTGGCCTCTGCTAACATTTCTCAAAGAAAAGATGACCCTAAGGTGTTTACTTTAGTCAGAACGTTTAGTAGGAAAGGCATCCTATATGAAAGGGAATACATTTGGATTATTTATAATCTTTTCTTGAAAGGAAAAAGATTTTTCAGCACACTTAGCCTTCCAAAAATAAAAATGCATAACGTTTAGAGGCTGCTCTGGCAAAGCATAAACTAGACATAAGATGAGGCAATAGCTATTTTGCAAGTTCTCATATGTTAATTTTCAAATTAATACTTGGAGAGATTCTGCGATGGATCAGGAGAGTGGCATAAAGCTCTCACAGAGATACAAAGCATAACTAGAAAATGTAAAGCTTGTCAGAAAGTCTGTAAGACCAACTTAAAAAAAAAAAAAAAAAAAAAGACAGGTTACCCTACAGGTATTGTGACTTTTGAAATGTAATATTTTTCTGCATTACAAAAATGAAATTGACTTTAAATTCTAACTTACATGCTAAAGAAATCCTAACTATTGACTTACAGAGTATTGCAGACTTACGTTAGAAGAAGGCTAAGACTGATGTGTGCCCTAGTTACATCACTTTCTACAGCCAATCAAAGCAAATTCAGAGGTTAGACGGCCTCAGGAGCCACTAATTTCATAGGAACCCCTCAGATTTCTTTAGACAAGTAGCTCATCAGGTCATTGCTGTGGTTTCTAAAAATAGTTACAGAGTCTACTTTTGAATTTAAAGAAAACCAAATGAAACAGAGCCACATATTCCTTTTAATTGAGCTACTTATAAAAGTTAGAGAAAAAAATATTTAGGAGAAATCTGCTTTTATTTTGATTTTTCTCTGGCTGAAGAAGACACCAGTTAGGAGATCATAGTCAAAATTGTTTTCCAGTTTTTGCCTAAAGGAAAAAAAAAAAAAGACTGATCATGCCCAGCCTATGATTTTAGGAATGGGAATTATAGGAGTTTAAGAAACTTCATGTAATTTATATTCAGAGAATCGAAAGATTTTATAATACTGGTCCTATTCATGAAACTTCCCCATACCTTTACAACCTTACCATTCCAGATGTGATCTATCAGCATCTGTCAACTTGTACAAAAGGCAGAAACTGAGGCCCACCGCAAATCTACCAGTCACAATCTGTGTTTTCACAAGATCCCCAGGTGACTCACAAGCAGGTGAAAGCCTGAGCCTCCAGGCCCCACCATCCTGCTTTCCTGTGTTCTATTCCTGTGTTCTAGTGAAAGACGCATTCTATTAAGCAGAACACTAATACTTTGCTTCTGCATTTTCTCATAAACACCTTTATCTTCACATTCATGTGTTTAAACCACGGTCTTCCTCTTTTGGAAGGGAGCATAGTTCATATGGCAGAAGAAAGAACACCTTGGTCTTCATTTATTTCCAACATCGACTTATAACAAAAATTCTGTTAATACTGTAGAGTCTAGACAATACCATAAAAAAGTAATTACATTAAATTTATCACAAATAGAGGCTGTGGGCAAATTCTAGTATTTTTCACAATAGAAGTGGTAACAAATGTATCTTATATATTTTTGTCACATTCTTGTTAAAATTTACAGTTGGATTTTTTTTTCCCTGACAGCCTGAGGCTTTATGATCTGGCTCACTGAATCGGTGAGAAGTGCTCATTGAAACCCTTCTGGTGGCTGTGGAAAGACAAACATACCAGTCTGTTGGCTTAAAATACTACCTAAAGCAGATTGTTCTTCTTCTTCTTCTTCTCCTTCTTCTTCTTCTTCTTCTTTTTTTTTTTTTTTTTTTTGCACCGCATAGCAAGAAATGATTGTTGGAAGAAAGTATAATCATTTAATACTTGGTCTTACAATTCATCTCTACTTTGGTTTGTCTATTCCGTATCATAGATATGTTTTATTAAAAACCTATTTTCAAATACTACCATCTACCTTTCAGGCTCAGATGTGTGCTGCACACAAATGCTTCTGTTGCTTAAGCACTGTTTATGCCTCTATTTAAATTTTGGCAAAATTCCCTTCAGCGGGGTATGGAGGGTGGAGAATGCCTTTTAGTTCTCTTTATGACTGTACTTCTTATCTCTAGGTTCAAGAATTTTCGTGGGAACCACTAATAATTTTGTAATTCAAAAGTTGCTGTTATTTTGCACAATCCTTTGGGGATTTTGCTGACTGAAAGGAACTCCGTAAATCTAATGGGTGTTTATTGTTTTATGGTCCTCAATTTTCAACACAAAAGCATCAGGATATGGGCTGAAAATGTTTTAGTGTATGTCTACTTTCAGTTCTTATTTTCTTGTCTAAACAGATTCTGATAAAAAAAAAATCATGATCAAACATTCTACAAATTCTCCCTTTATTCCAAGGCTTTTCATGCACGCATACAGTAAACACAAGTTCGCACAGAGGCAACGGTTACTTTTGTGACTCAGTTAACAAACACATGGGAAAGGTTCGTCCCCTTCTACATGGCACCATCTATTTCCATTAGATCCCAGAGAAGCGCAGGAATTTTTAAGTTCTTTTTAGCTGGATGCATCTAGGAAAAGCAGCAAGGTGGAAATATTTCCGAAAAAAATCAGTGTTTATCAATGGCTTTAGCTACAGTCCTGTGTTTGAGAGGAGGCTGCCTCATTCATACTAACAATTTAAAAAACATTTTAGCTTGTTTTGCTCAAAAGTATTTTGAATTGTCAATGTCAAAAAGTTAGGTTGGAGGAGAGAGATTTTGCGTTTTCCTCAGAAGAGGAGATATGGGGAAGAAGAGGAAGTTTTCCCAACTTAATGAAGCCCCACACCTGTAGATGTTCACCTGTTCCTCTTTTAGATTTGCAAAACAACTTTGGTACCTTACTTTGAGAATCCCTCAGGAGATCCTTTTTTGGTAGTGATCTGACCGCATAAAGAACATGCCTGCACATTCATGAAATGTTTTGGACGTCTAATCTTCGGCTCTCCTGTCTGAATGTATGATTTCTTTTCATTGCTAATAATTTCCTCCCCCTACTCCTTTTTCCCCCAAACCTAGACACAGGGTTTAGTTGATAATTTGTTGTGTCTCTTACTTCTGACTTACACTTTTAGTTGTATCTATAATTACCCCTATGAGGTTTAGATAATAACTTTAATTTTAGTGAGTGTTCCCAGCTTCCCAAAGTCATTTATTTGAGCCTGCAATGCTATGTCATAAACCTTCCTGATAAACTTCAGTTGCTGTAGACAAGCCAGTGCAAAATTAACAAAATTGCATAGCTTTTTACAGTGCCCCCAGCAAGAGCTACAAGCAATTATTCCTTCAGCTTACAATGTCTCTACCTTATATTAAATATAGGTAGTTAATACTTTTTTAAAAGAAAGAGGTTGAGACTTAGGAGAATGTTAAGCTATGTCCTCAGACATATTTAGAAAGGTTCAAAAATCAATTAGGCAGGAAATCTAACTATGTGTATTTAAAAGATAGCAAATATAATTGCTCAGCCCCAAGACTGACCCTATGAAAAATTATTATGAAAATGAATTCTCCTTCCTAAGTCCTCTTAATGAGACAACACTTATCAATTGAATGTAAATATACATATATGTGTCATTCTTATTTGAAGGAAAGACTGTCCCTTATGCCAGTTTTGAATAACTTTTAAATAAAAGTGAGTGAGTCTAACACTGTCATATATAGCTGCATTTCCAGAAGTGAATATGACTTTTCCGTTTGCCTTTGTCCACCTGCATTGTACTTTTCTTGTTAAATCAAGACCGGCAGTGTACAGTAGTGGGTAGCCCCACGCTGTGCAGTCAGACAGGCCTGGATTCGTAGCACTCACTAGTTGTGTGACTTTGAAAATGTTTTTCACCATTATAAGTCTCCAGCCAAATATAAAATGAAGATAATGATGGCACTTGCTTTAGTGGTTTGTTGTGGAGATTAAAACGTGCACATAAACTGCTTAAACCTTCCAGGATCAGAGTTAATGTTCAAGGAACATGGATTCTTGTTTGTATGGTGTAATCTTGGCTGAAACCCCTGAGCGTCCTCAGAAATTTTTCTTCTGTGATCCTACTATACTTTAAAAAACAATTCTTTTCAACTTCCTTTGATAAATATATATGTCCGTGTATGTGTACGTATGTATACTTATGTATATGTGTTTTATAATAGATCTCATATTTTAGAGTAGTTTTTAGTTCACAACAAATTGATCAGAGGGTACAGAAATTTTCCATATGCCCCCAGACCCACACACACATAGCCTCCCCTAGCTCAGCATCCCACACCAGAGTGATATAATGATACATCATTATCACTCGGAGTTTATATCAGGGTTCACTCTTTATTTTTTTTCTGTAGAGATGAAAATTTTTTTTTTATTAAATCATAGCTGTGTACATTAGTGCACTCATGGGGTACAATGTGCTGGTTTCATATACAATCTGAAATATTTTCATCAAACTGTTTATTTAACATAGCCTTCATGACATTTTCTTAGTTATTGTGTTAAGACCTTTATATTCTGCATCTAGTAAGTTTCACCTGTACCCTTCTAAGATGCACCGTAGGTGTGATTCCACCAGTTACCCTCCCTCAGTCATCCTCCCCCCATCCGTCCCCTCCCTTGCCCCTCTCCCCATATTCTCAAGAATGGGAGAAAAAGTATCCAATATACTCAGCCCTACTATGAAACTAATTTATAGCTTTCATATGAAGGCTATAACCCAACTATAGCACAAGAATATGGGGAAAGGGTTCCCTCTTGGCAGTGTTCATTCTTTGGGTTTTCACAAATGTATAAAGACTCATGTTCAGAACTATAGCATCACAAAGTAGTTTCATTGACATAATAATACTCTGTGCTTTGCCTGTTTCATCTGTCCCTTCCCACCAGCTCCCAGCAACCATTGATCCTTTTGCTGTCTCAATAGTTTTGCCTTTTCTGGAGTGTCACAGAGTTGATATCATACAGTGTGTAGCTTTCTCAGATTAGTTCCTTACACTCTGTAATATGCACTTAAGGTTCCCCCATGTATTTGCATGGCTTGATAGCCCATTTCTTCTTTTTTAGTAGGGAATTAAATTTCATTGTCTGGATGTACCATAGTTTGCACTCATTCGCCTACTGGAAGATATCTTGGTTGCTTGCAAGTTTTGACAATTATGATTAAAGTCACTGTAAACATCCATTTAGAGGTTTTGTGTGTACATAAGCTTTCAGCCCTTTTGGGTAAATACCAAGGAACTGTATTGCTGGATGGTATGGTAAGAATATATTTAGTTTTGCAAGAAACTGCCAGCTGTCTTCCAAAGTGGCTGTAACATTTGGCATTCCCACTGGCAGAGAATGAGAGTTCCTATTGCTCCACAATCTCACCAGCATTTGTTGTTGTCAGTGTTCCAGATTTTGGTTGAGAATTCTAATAAGTTTATAGCAATATATCATTGTTTTAATCTGCAGTTCCCTAATGATGTAATGTTGGGTATCTTTCCCAATTATATTTGCCATCTGTGTATCTTCTTTGTAAGGTCATGTATTTTGCCTGTTTCCAAATGATTGTTTTCTTATGTGGTTAGGTTTTAAGAGGTTTTTTGGTTTTTGTTTTTTTTTTTTTTTTGTATTATTGGATCACAGTCTATGATCAGATCCATCTTTTGCAAATACTTTCAACTCTTCGGTGGTGTACTTTTCCACATTTATGATTTTTGGGTTCAGGTTATTTATTGGCTTGCATTCATGTGTACGTACTTTTGTAAGTGGACCTTACCTTCAAAACAGGGGACAGACCTGAGTTTGTTTTGTATCTTTTATAGGATCCCACATTGTGTCCTGCATGAATAGATTTACTCAATAATTATAACTGGCTAGTCAAATAATTAATGCCCAGTAGAATTATTTTCCATATTGTGATATCTGAAGCATAGCAGTTCCATGGGAAAGTTCAAAACTAGTAGAATCAGGCAGGACTACATTGTATGATGAAAATTACATGATCCTTCTGACTCACTCTTTAACATATTAAGATGCATTACATATTAGCACCAAGAACAAAAGAGATTCCCAAAAAGATAGCCCAAAGAGTCCCCTAGAACTGGACATAAACTTTCCGCAGGCTTTTCAGAGTTGAGGGAGTTACAGGTGGATCATCTATATAGACAGAGTTGTGCTCTTTGGATTATAGAACACAGACAAAGGCAAGTTATAGTTAATCCATTTTTTGGTATAGACTTGAAAACCCTCATAGCCAAATAAATGCTGTAGCAATAATAAAAAGCAGAGACTAATGCATTTAAAAATAGTTTTGAGGGTTTACCATGTGTGGAGGCATTGTGGCATAACCAAAGGCCAATTTGACATAGACGTACCCAGAAAGATTTATAGTCTTGTAGGGCAGAAGAGGCTTATTCATAAGTAATCAGAGTGCATGGCAAATAGTTTTGTGTAAATAGAATGTATTCAGCCCCTACTATGGTCCATGTCTCACAAGAGATAATGAGGGTTCAGGGATAGGTTTTAAATGTCCCATACCTTCCATATCCTTGCCTAGCAGGAGTCATGTCAAAAGGGCAATGAGAGCTTCAGAAAGAAACCTGAGGGACGATATTGTGGAAAAGGCAGCCTTTGGACTTAACATCAGAAGAAAGACAGGACTTGGATATTTAGAAATGTGAACAGTGAGAGGGGAAACAATATTCTTGATGCTTGCAGGAGGAATGGCCTAGGTATCAGATGTCTTGTGTCTCAAACCAAAAATATTGCTATTTCCTTTGATGATAATTTTATTTCTAGAAAAGTTATAAATATACTAATAGATCATATTTATTGAGAACTTAATTTTACATAGATATTACCTTAAAAATCAAAAAGTTCTTCTGTAATCCTTACTAGACTTCTGTGGTAGATATGATTTTTTTTAATAATTAAAGTGTTTCTATTTATTTATATATATATATATATATATTTTTTGCAGTTTTTGGCTGGGACTGGGTTTGAACTCACCACCTCTGGCAAATGGGGCCGGCGCCCTACTCCTTTAAGCCACAGGCGCTGCCCAGTAGATATGATTTTTATGCCCAGTTTTAGTAAAGGAAGCAATGGCTTGCCCACATGGGACTGAGACACACCCTCAAGAGCATTTGACCCTGAGTTTTATACTGCATATAAAGCCATGGCCAAGCCCTTGCAGCCTCATAGAATTCTGTCTCCATAAAAGTGTTCACAACTCAAAATACTTTAAACATGTATTTCAAAGGACTCCTGCAAAACCAAAAATAGATGGTCATGTGTGTGCACACACAAATACAGGTATTGCTCTGTCAAGAAAGCATTTCACATAACGGGGAAGGGGTAGCAGAGGGGGAAGAAAAAGATTTGAGCTAGGTCAACATGGATGGAAGTTCCAGATGGGGTGGTTAAATTCCTATAACTGATTTTGAAATCTATAAGAACAAGTGCCGGGAGAGATCCAGCTAATGAACAGTATGCAAAGGTCTACAACTATTATTTTATTAAAAGCTCCGATCAGCAGTTAGTGAGTGTGGCTATTAAAAAAAAAATGTAGACAATGTTGATGGGAAAATAATGTCTTCATTAAGGAAGATAGTACACTGTTTACTACCTATGTGTTTCATTTAAGTAAGTTTATTGTGTTATGGTTCATTAAAATCTACAAAGTGGATATATGAAAGGCAAAGGGTTAGAAAAACTTTATTTAAAGGTTGATGAAGAATGAAAGAAGATTTTCCAGCAGAATACCTTAGCTGAAGATAAGACAGAAAAAAGTGGCCCAAGTAACTGTTTTTAAATAGGCAGAAGGCCATCATATGGGAAACATATACTGATTGTTATAATAATCCGTTGTGCATACCTGTGAAAAAGAGGTGATGTTAAATTTGAAAGTATTTTTAAGAACAATAGGCTTCTTTGAAGTAGTAACGTTACTGGAAAGTTTTGAGTTGAACTAAAGTGACCCTTCATCATAGTACAGAATAGCTTCCTGTATATCATAAGAGTTTGGACCTAAGATTACTTTCCAATTCTAAGATTTTTGTTGTTTTTATTTTGGAGCATTTATTTTTTTATTGTTGGGGATTCATTGAGGATACAAGAAACCATGTTACGCTGATTGGATTTGTTAGGTAAAGTCCCTCTTACAATTGTGTCTTGCCCCCAAAAGCTGTGGCACACACCAAGACCCCACCCCCCTCCCTCCTTCCCCCTCTCTGCTCTTCCTTTCCCTACCCCTCCCTCCTTCTTTCTCTCTCTGATCTCCCCTTCCCCCACCCCCACTGTGTCTATTATGGAGCATTTTAAGAGTCACTGAAGAATTCTTATTTTTTTTCCACATTGCTCTGTTGCATCATGGGACAATCTAAAATAATGGGCCAAGGGAAATCCTTACAATTCCTTTGTTATGGTCTCTAAGATAAAGTCATTTGCAATTTAAAGTTTTAAATAATCTGATCAAGTAAAATGAAAATAAAGCATTATACCTAATGGGAGTCAATTTATAAGTCTAAGGGGAAAGGAGATGAGACGGAAAAGATGTTGGCATTTTTCTTTTAGAGTACTGAATTTTTGAAAGGAAACTCAGTTTATGGGCATTCTCTCAAACTGCCAATAAGAGAACAATAGAAAATTTTTATGACTAGTAATGCATAAGAGTACATTATTTATTTTGTAGTTCCAACTAAAACCTAGGGAGAACATACTGACTCAGCTATGCTGTCGAATTATAGTTGGTAACCACCATTATCCAGTAAAAGAGAAACAAGACAAAAAGGATGCTGAATTGGCCCATCCATTTGTTTGCAATCAATTTTTATTGCCTAAAATTTATTAATATGTGCACATATATGCACCCCATATGTAAAGTTAGGAAAAAAATTAGACTTGAAACTATTATTTCTTATTTTGAAAGTTATGTAAATTAAGGATCTGCTTTTTCAACATTCCTTATTTCTGTGTGAGAAGGGGTAGCAGATGATTCTTGAAGATTATTATTCCTTTCTTCTGTGTCCTAACTTCTTGCATTATCTAATACATGGGCCTTAGCTTGCCTTAGCTTGACAAGGAGAAGTGACTCTCATATCCCCATGCCATGTGGATTATGCTTAACGAAGGTTCCCTTTATATAGGAAACAGAGGTTCACTGTGTTAACTCCATCAACATTTATGCAAGTATAATTGCATATAAATCAAAATCTTTGTCAATATAATCACACAGCATATATTCTTACTTTGTGTTCTAAACTGTCTTTATTTTTTAATAGGTTATATACAGAAACTCAGGAAACATCATTTAGTGTGACATCAATAAATAAAAATAAACCCACTCTACAAATAAACGTGAAAGATTGCTCTTTGGATACATTTCTACTATCTAAATATAGCCTCCCAGCCTCAACCAAAGTGACTGTAGCTGCAAGTTTGATAGAAAACCTCAGCTGTGAATGTAGGGGCCTCACCAGACTGTGCTGCAGTAATTGCTGTCAATGCATCTCAGCATCCCAGAAAAAGCCGGATTTGATTATTTTCATTTTCTTTTCTTATTTTTTTATTCTTTTATCTTCAAGTGAGGCAGAATTCAATAGCATGATAAACCTAGGAGAATCACACCACCTAAGTAAAAAAAAAAAAATAAAGACTTTAAATTTTAAAGAAGGTGGAAGGAGTATGCTATTTTGAATTTTTGACAATGACTCCTTTTTATTGGTTTTGGGCTAAATTTTTAATATATTGCTTGCTAGTGATTATCACAAATTGACCCATTATGAATTAAAATATATTAGAGTACATGTAAGTTAAGAAGGCAGATGGAAATAGAATAGAATTACAGAACTGAATAGGATGGTCTAGAAAAAGATGTACTAAATGAGGAAACTGAAACAAGAGAAGAGTTATGTAATCTGTTCAAGATTGCAAATATAGTTAGGGACAAAACTGCAGCTCTCTTGATTCTCAGGCTACCATTGTTCATTCCTTCTCTTATGGAAATTTTCTAACACAAATAGAGAAAATAACATAACAGAGCTTAATGTTCACATCACCCAAAGTCCACATTTAGAAATATTTGCCAGAAAATGTTTATATACTTCCATTAAACTTACATTTTACTTTTTTATTCTATTTTGTTGAATTTCTTCGCTGCTCCTATGAGCAATATGCATTTGTGTTCTCATTCTTGGAACGATTTGCCAAAGGCTAGCATCTTCATTTTATTTAAAAATGGGATTTTTTGCATTCACCAATGTGGTTTCAGTTTAGTAGTTAGTAGTGTGTTATCATTTTCCTCTTTTTTCCCCCATAATTTAAACTATTGTTTTCATTTCTTGTCATACTTTTTTGACATGTTTAAAACAAAGCTCAAACACAATGGTGACAATGTAAAAATTTATTTCTTACTTTTGTGAGGATGCTGTTAGTTGTAAGCATGATGTTGGCAGTAGGCTTAAGATACGGTTGGTTTTATCATGCCAGGGAGTGTTGTTTTTCTACTTGACTAGGTGATTTTTTTTTTTTTAAATCAAGAGTACCTTTCCAGAGTCTATGGTAATAATTTACTTTGGTTTTCCTTATTTGTCCTGACAGGTAAGTTTTCTAATTTTGAAACATTTCACAATATTTGAGATGTGTCTCATCTGGTCATATATGACATTTGAAGTAAAAAATATTTGAATCTTAGGTCTACAATGAGTGAGTATATAAATTTGTGCCACATTTCTTCACTTGTAAAATGATCTTACATTGTCCCAGAGTAGTAGAGCAAAAATTGCTTATTATACGAAGTATCAGATAAGGAATGACTCATACATAGTCAATGGCACCAAATGCAACAACCATCTTTATTATAGTTGTACACATATTGGTCTATTGGTGTAAGTATTGATATTTATATATTGGTATGCAGGTATGGAGGATGTCAACTAGGATTTTTCTATCTATGAGTACAATATAACTTGGTCTATGGACTTTTGTGTATGTGAGCTGCATTTTACTGCTTTTTAATAAGAGAAAGTCCTAATTTTATGAACTTGGAGGATTATAATTTTAATTATTTAATTTTGTGAAGTTAGTAAGAAGAGGGGTTCTGTTCTGAAACATATTTCATCATTGGGAATTACCTATTTCCTGGATATTTTTCTCCCAAAGGCAAAATAAGACAGTAGTAGTTATGAGAACATACTTGGGACATAGATCTGAATTAAATCCTGATTCGTTAAATGATTAGCAAAGTAACTTTGGCCAAGTGATATTTTCATTCCTCAGTTTCCTTATCTATCAAATGAAGATAGTAACACCTGAATTGATGTAAAGATGCAATAAATATTTGGTAAATATTTATTTCATCATAATCATAGCCCAGGCACTGTGTTCAGAGCTATTTAAAAAAGTTAAAACTGAAAACTGACAATAAAGCCAGTAATCCTTGTAGGGTAAAGCATAATGTTCTTATCAACAGTATTAATGGCTGAGACATAAACAATCTACACTAAGAGCCTTTTATGCTGGCAATTTCTGCAGTTATTTTAATATTAGTTTTATTAACTGGCAGTTTATTAATTTCAGCACTGTAATAGTATATAATTGGGTACAGAGCCAGGTATGTTTTTCAGAAGAGGATAATAATTTGCATCACTTCTTTATTGTAGTACTCAGGTAATTCTAGAAAGTAGCATGCAAAAATATTTGTGATAGTAGAGTAATCCTAAGGATAGTAAGAAATCGAATAATAGCAATAATTTTAAAAAGCTTCTTCTAGTCTCTAAAGATTAAAGGGATCATTAGTGTACTAATAAGACAATTACCCTCTGGGTCTTCCAGCTGGATAGTCTGAGACACAGCATGATGCCACTGAAGGTCCTAAGAAAGTCTTGGCTAGCAAGAGAAAAAAATTCTTTTTTTTTTAATAATGTAAAAAATAATACATGTTCTTTCAAAGAATAAGTTAGCTTAATATAAAGATGTAGTTCAGGAATGGATAAATTCAACCGTACTTTGGAAAGGCTGAGCTACTCTGTATGTGGAAAGCAGCAAGTCGCACCTTTTGAGGTTAAAAGATTACACTAGGTGATTATCAAGTTTGTCTCTTTCTGCATTTGTGTGAAGAACTTCAGAGTTGCTTACCTTTGCCTTAATGCTGTATCTGTAATCAGAAAGACATGGATTAACTACATGTGTTCTCTAACCAGTGCAGTAGTCTGTACTATCAGTGTAGTCATTTGTTCAAAAATGCATTGAAACAGTTTAGCTCTTGTGGTGAAAATTGAAAATTAGACTTTATGATTTTTTGTTTGTTTGTTTGTTTTTATTGAATCATAGCTGTGTACAATAATTCAATCATGGGGTACAGTGTACGGGCTTCAGATACAATCGGAGATATTTTCATCAACCTGATTGCGATAACATTCAAGAGACTTCCTCATTACTATGTGAGAACATTTTTGATCCGTATTTAGAAGTTTTCTCCTGACCATTCAAATATACACCACTGGTGTGATCCTGCCCTTTATCCTCTCTCCCCCCACCCTCTCCCTCCGCTTCCCTCCCTCTCCCCATCATCCCGTGCAATAAATGGGTTGTAGCCTTCACTAGAAAGATATAAATTTGCCTCATATTAGGGATGTATACATTGAACACTTTTTCTTCCATTCTAGAGATACTTTGCTAAGGAGAACCTGATCCAGCTCCATCCATGTAACTATGAAAGAAGAAAAGTCACCATCTTTCTTTAAGGCTGCATAATATTCCATGGTATACATGTACCACAGTTTATTAA